>ML677386.1:13522833-13596152 GCA_007922305.1 Dermatemys mawii | reverse complement strand
AAGTGGGTATTAGCCCACGAAAGCTCATGCTCTGAAAAAATTTCAGTCTTTAAGGTGCCACAGGACTCTTTGTCATTCATGTTGTAAAATTGTTACAGTTGTTCCTCTGACAGGGCTTTAGGAACAAAACATAATAGCCTGCAGACAAAAAAAAAGGAAATTCCAATCTTCTCTGCTTAATGTTGGTTGTCTCTACCATATGGCCTACTGTGCTGCATAGAATGGTGCTGTAGAGTGCACAGATTTTCTGTTAGATCTCGGTTGCCACATTAATGAACCAAGCAAAACTTAAAGAGCCATAAATATCTTCAGTACAGAAAGAAGGCAAGTTTTGAAAATAGGTCAGTAGTATAAGCAGTCGCATCAAAAACAGTGCATGTGAAAAAAAGAATTGATTTTATCCAAAATTCCCCCTAAGATACTTTGCTCATCTTCAACACATCTTTTCATGCCTTGGTCATTTCCCCTGTAAAAGTGATGTGATTAGGGCTGGCTGGAAAACAAAAATTCTATTTCATGAAAAATGTTGAGATTTCAACTTCTGTCTTTGCTCTGCAATGGGGCAAAACACATGAAACATTTCACAAGAGAGACTCCAAAACAGTCAAAACCCCGGAAGTTATGGCATGCACCATGGCATGCAAAAGACGTCTATTCAAGTCCTTGCTCCTAATCAGGCATAAGCAGCATTTGAACCTGGGTCTCACACATGCCACCAGGCTATTGGATATTCTGGAGTAAATTATTCACACACCTGCTCTGTCTGGCGTTGATCAGTTATCCCATCCTGGGCCTTTTATGCCTTCCTAGGGATTTTTTATTTATTTATTTAAACAAAGAATGGTTTCACAAAAAGTTTCAGTTTTGACAAATAAGCAATTTCTGCTAAAATATATTTGGTCAAAAATTTCCCAACCAATTCTAGATGTGATCACTAAAAGCCTCTCATTCTTTCCCTCTCAAGCACACCCCTAGGATATTACCATGAGGCCCAATAAACACTGAGTCTTTCTTTTGGTGTTAGTGTTTCCACTTCAAATCTTCCAGTCTGGGGAGCTTTGCTATAGATTGAAGCATGTATTACATCTCATGGATAAGATAACAAGACAAATAAACAATTATAAGCTGGTCAGATACCATGAGGAGGAGGAGAGGAATATATAATATTTAGATAATTGTGACTCCTTTGCAATTACACAAGGAAGACAGGATAAAGAAACTTCCTCAATGTCCTTCCCATAGCATGAGTTAGTCCCAACTCAATTTTGTGAGCGCTGCTATTGCTCCCTGATTATGCTTCCTGGGACAGTAACTACCCTCAAGAGGATAAGGAAGCAAGAAGGGGCATGGCTCTGCCACCATGCATCAGTCATCCAATTGGTTAAATGTGGATGGGAATGCACACTCTACCCTCTGAGGAAGTCATGCAGAGGTCATACTACCTTGTGTATCCGAGACCTATGAGAATTCCATTCCTTTATGAGGCACAATAACCTCTGCTAGTCCTGCTGGGGAATATGGCTCTGAGCCATCTTCTACTCAGGCTTTCCCTTATTGTCCATTATAGCCAATTTGCTTGCTAGTGTAATGATGTAAATTACATATTATACCTGGCAACACACAACTAGCAGCAAAAGTTTAGTTTACTGTCCTTTAATCCACAGAAGTCCACATCTAAAATGAGGATCAAAGGCAAGACCACTTCAAACATTACAAATGTCATACAGAACATTTTAGTGTGCGTTTACTTTTTTTCACTAATACTATTCTACTCAAGAAAAATCATAATTGTATAACCAGAAAATTAGAAACTTTTTTTTCCATTTAAGAAATTAATTGTGCTTGTCTGTGGTTCTGGTACCTTTCACAATGCAAATCCTTGTGAGATTCTCCACCTTTACTACAAGACTCCTTTACCAGTTCTGAAGTACAATAATCAGTTAAAGCTTCCTTAGTCCTGATTCAGTAAGAAGTTGCTTTCAGGCAAGAACCCCCAGGGTTTGAACGCACAGCCAGAGATGCGCACATAAAACAATAGAAGCACTCAGAAGGATTTTAAAGAAAATTAAGTAAAGAAACAAAAGCAGAAGAAACAAGTCAACTAGAAAAATGCCTTTTGACATAATTAATCCATGGGTTGCTGAATCCTTTGCAGGTGGATCCACAGAAGAATAGAATGAAAGCCTATTATTATAATCCATAAAAACCCGGCTATGAAGAACTGACATCACCTGACAATTTTAATAATAAGTCTGTTTGCTGCAGAATTTCTCAAACAGTGAAAATTAGCATGTCCTGCTTTTAATGGAACATGTTATGTATTTTAAAATCAGAATTATAATACAGTAGCCACTATTAAGAAGTCAGCATTTACCAATAGTTATCAAACTAAGGTATGACAGAGCTCATAATATTGCCTGATATTACGTAGAATTATTTTAAAAAAGTATTTTGGTACCTCACTTACTGTGGTGTGATAACTGTTAGTAAATGTGAAGTTTTTAATAGCAACTTCTCTATATACTTCTTAAAACATATTAACACAATAGTAAATCACTTTGAACCACTATGAATTACAACATAGGAGGCTGTTTTAAGTCATTCAAAAAACCAACAGAAATAGGTCAGTTAACAGACAACAAAGGTGGACCTGGAATCAACACATTTGGAGATACTTTGGGTTGGTCTTCAGAGACTAATTTCCCATGAGGGTGATCTGCAAAAGTTTCATTGTACCATAGTACCCTTCAATATTCTTAAATCTCATCTTCAAAAGTAATGAAGATGGGAGCTTATAAAGGCCAATCATCATTTTACGTGTTGCAATATTATATATGCATCCCAGGTGAAGCAAAAAACCTCACTGAATCAGAACAATCTTTACTTACTAGTTGGAACATATTTTGCATGAAAAATTGCGGAGAGGAGTTGGTTTTTTAATAGTGATTGCACTAGATGCAACATCAGTAAGTGCTACAAGGACAGTAAATCCTCGTATTTAAATTTAGCAAAATTTTTGTTAGCTTCAATATAAGTTTTGCCTGAGCAAAGACTGTAAGTCTGGTTCTTGTTCCTATATATAATAGTCAATACTTTGAAGGGACCGTCATCGGCAAATTATTTAATCTTCTTCATACTCTCTCTCTATTGTCTCTTTTCCACATCCGCACTTTCCCCTCTGTCTCCTGTCTTTTATTCATCCAGAAATCACTGTGTCAGAGCCCATACACTCACTGGGACCTCTGAACTGCTTAGGTACTATTGACACCCTATTTGGAGAATTTAAAATGACAATACAAGCCTTAGGCAGATCCTCTGCACTGAGATGAATTTCCCCTATTAGAAACAATTAACATTTTTCTACATTTTACAGCAAAACTACCTCAAGAAAAACCAAAATCCAAGATTTAGAACATCATGAGAGGTTCTCACTTCCATTTTCCCCAACTGTCAGTAGGACTAAAACTCATGTATATGTAAAGGATAATTCTAATACCAGAAGCAAACGTATTACATATTAAAAATCATTACATCAGTAATACCATCTCATGTCTTTTATACATAGAATATCTTTTACAAAAATTCTTTTTTAACCACCGGTGTTTAGCTCATGTAAATAAAACAAGCGAGCAGATGTCTGTAGACATCTATGTTTGTGCTGTCAAACAAATATAAAGTTATTGAATATAATGTGTTTATAGCCAGCTATATATTCCCCGATTAGACTCTGAAAGCAGAGCTTAAATGGAAGTGAATTGACTTTAAATGAAGGCTACCTCCAGGGCATAACTCCCTGCAGTACTGCAATAGAAATGACACAGTCTTCCTCACCTTTAAAACTTTTCATTTCACTTTAAGACTGACTTGACAGCCTCCATATATAGTATCTTGAAGCCATGACATCTTATCTGTATAAAAAAAAGTGTCCTCTTAAAAATTAAATAAATTAGATTTCTCCCAATTTAAATGGGTTTTGTTGTTGTTGTTGTTTGTGTGCTTGTCTGTTTTGAATAACAAACCACCACCCTACGGGGAAATATGTCAGTTTACTGCCATTCTGAGTCTGTAGAAAGAGTAAATGGTAAGTCCCTGTGAAAGTGATTGCTCTAAAGACACCGTTGACTAATTAACAGAACGTGCAATGGCAATAATACATACAAGCTTTAAAAGGGGCTGATTGTTGATTCCGGTAGCTAACTGAGTGGTATTTCATCTACAGCAGGCAAGCAATGCTTAACTTTTGAGTTGGCTCTCAGTGGACTAGGCGGCAGCACTTGAATGGTTAAACTCTTTTCCATCTGAAAAGTATAAAAGGAGTGGCTTGGGGCAAATTACTTTGTTGCATTGCAACAAATTAGAGCCATTTCACATACTACACATGGATCTCAATATTAATAATTATTTTATCCAAGGACTGATTAAATTCTGACTGGATTGTCCATAGGAACATCTTCCTAGATATGTGAACTTTTTATTAGATGCCGTCCAAATAAAACTAATTTGGTATAGAAACAGATGGATTGAAGGTCAGACTTTCCACATCAAATAGCATGACCACCAATAAAATCAGTTTTTCCTTCATTATCTTCTTTATTCCCCCTGCAATGATTCCCCTTTTAATATTTTTCCTTTTCATCTAGCTAAGTTTTCCTTTATTTTTAATGATTGAGCTGAATTAGTACGTTTTGTACAATGCCCTGGTCCGTCTGTGGCACATGCAGTCTATGAAAACACAAACAACTAAAATTTTAAGTACAAAAGCAATGTCAAATGTTCTGCAACATCAGGATATGGAGAAAAGGGGAATAGATCTGCGCTGAGACGGAGGAAATCATTGAGACAAAATCAAAGACAAGTAATGGGCCTTCAGAATTACTGGGGAGAATTTGATGTGATTGACACACATAAAAACACACAGAATGCAAAAAGCACAAAATAGCTTAGCAATTGTTATTCCACTACCTCTAGTATCTGAGGGAAAGAGGATAAAATTATGCTCAAGTTAGAGCATTCTTTTATTTGTCATCATACAGTTTGCGTTTATCAGGTTTTGACAGGCTTTCCAACTAGAAACATGTAACTGAAAGGTTGTGTGGGGGCGGGGAGAGAATGGTTGAAAGAGAAAGATGCCTTGTTGAGGAGGTTCATACTATATTGAGAAAGCATATCTTTGTCCTTCAGAGCAATCTATCAATTACAACAACAAAGAAAGACAAACCTAAGAAATCAAGTTATTTGCCTGCCTGTAGGTCAAATATTCTGGAGATTGGATTGCACTTGTTAAAGAGAGGGAATTAGATTTGTAAACTGGGCAAAAGCGTAAAATGCCTCCTCACATGAGGAGAATCTGAATGAACTTTTTCTAATCATACTGAATTGATGACATTGTTTGCAATATATGTTTTACTTGTATATACTCTATCATTTCACATGGGACTATACAGCAGATGTTAAATCCAAAAAGACTGAATGGTTAAATGCGGTTGAAATGAGAACTCGGGCAAAATATATGCACATTTTGTCAGAAATAACTACCTTTTTCCCACATATATTTATACATTTCAGAGGTTTGGGGTAAATTATCATTAGCTGTAGCTATTATGGTTAATCTTAAAAGAAATACAAAACACATTAAGGTATGAAATCAAAGTTAGTGTCATGCTACAAAGGCACTGTTCAAGCTGAAAGATGGCTTGGGGCAAGAAATTTTAGTTCTGTTCTAGTTATTTTATCTTAATATTTCTGTAACATAGTTTTTGGATGGATAAGTGTTGTGTAGTGAATGAGATTGCTATCTGTGGTATCCTGGGATCATTTGTTACAGAAGTTGGAAACTAAGGTGAGTGAAGCAAGGGACCACAGGAATGGAAAGTACGACTTTGTGATTTGGCACCTGAATGATACCCTGGATAATAGGATTATCTTGTGTGATATTGGGCAAATCACTTAAATCATTATGTTCACAGTTGGCCATTAGCAGTGCCCACCTTGAGATATCCGGGTATTAAGCACTCAGAACCGTAACGGAAGCCAATGAGGCATAGACCATAAAAACTGTAATGAAAGTGCTAAGAACTTTTTAAAGAATCAGGCCCTAGATTTCTTAAATCTGGCACCTAAAAATTAGCAAACACTTGATTATTTTGGCCATAATCTTGCATCTCAGTTGCCCATCTGTAAAACAGGGATTTTACCACCCCTTCACTTCAAACAATGAGTAAAGTACTAAGCTACTATAGTGACGAATACCGTAGAAAAGCCTATAAGGAAGTCAATATTTCAGCATTCAGAACACGATTTGGATACTGTACAGTAAACAACATATGGGGTCACACACTGGATGATGAAAATAGACAGAGATATCCCATTCAGTGAGCACCATCCATTCTGTGCACTGAATGAAGCAGAGTCCTGTGGAAAAAATAGAATGTGATCATGTACGTAAAGGCTGTATCAGAATGCATGCAAAGGATAGAGCCAAATTAGAATTGCCTCTGCAACCTTAATTATACCATTTCCTAACTTTTGAGTATTTGATTTTGCAGGCTTAAATTTATTTTCAGAGATTTCTGGGTGGAATTTCTAACACACACACACATGCGGAATAGAAATTCACTAGTGTGGAACAATGTTGACCCGCACAAGGTCAGCTGGAGGATTACAATATTTACATCCACAGTATAACCTCTACTTCTTCTGCTACTAGAGTAACTGGTAGCAACTGCAAACTGCTATCCTCTAGCTGGACCTGTCATTAGAAGGTGGATGGAATATTCACTTTGCCAGCAGGCTTCATAGTTATTTTCTGGCAGCAGAGGAATGTTGAGACTCAGGAATTTTGGGCTCCATTCTGTATTCTGGAATGGAGTTTGCTTGAATGGTTACATTCTCTGTCCCTGTTCCCTAGCATTCATCCCCCAGCATTCATCCCCAATAGCATCTCTCTGCCCTTATCCTGTCCATCCCTTCTCTAGCCCTATCATTTCACAGTTAATACAACAAAGAGACAAGAGGGGAAAAAAAGAAAATATACTTTAGCAGACAGTTTGCAAACACTTCAATTCTTGCAGACTTCCTGACTGTCAGCATAGGAATGGGAACTGCAGCCAAAGAGCCAGACAGTAAGGTTTTGCTGGCTCAGGGAGAGACTGGTAAAAGGCTGGAGTGGTACAGTTGTCTATATCCTGACTTCCTCTTCGCAAGGCTATCAACCTTGCAAAAATTACAATGTCACTTTTCCCTCAGAAGGTTTGTTTGCCTTCCCTTTGATTCTTACAGTTTGCACATTTTATCTCTTCAGCCTTGCAGAACCAGCCTTCAAGGTCTTCAGACAAACCAGGACAGAGGCCTAAATTAGAGTCATGCAACTTGCGCCAATCAAATTTGAATTAGGTCATCCTTAGCTAATGTCATCTTAGAAAAGATTCATTTAAATAAGCAATTTAAAAAATATTTAGTGTTTTGCATACAACACAGACTATGAGTCTCTGTGTTCCCAAAAATATAAAAAATACAGATATAAGACCACTTTTGAGGAAGCTGCATGGTCATATCAGAGAGAGAGGTCTCAAAAAGACATTATTATGGTGCTAATTTGTGAAAAGTTTAACACAGAAGTCCTATAAAATAGCTTATTGAAAAAACCCTAACAACAAAACCAGTCATTCAACATTCATTCATCAGCAAAATTAAAAATAAGTTCAAATTTACAACCAGTTTCATCATCTTAGTTGCTTATTCTTCAACTATTTGACCTATCAATCATTTCTACCTTTTGGAATCTTCATCTTGACAAATGAAACACATTTGAAATATAAAATTTAAAATGTATAGATGCTCTGTATGCTGTCAAAAGCTATCCCTTTCCAACAGGTTAATAAATCAGGATATTACATTGGTCAGTATAAATAATAAGAAATGCATAATGTTTTACAAGACATAAAAGTATATTTCTTTCTGAAAATTACACTCCTCTGTTAAAATACATACAAGACTAAACAATAAGTATATTACAATTTATATATAAAGTATCCATAAACTAAGCTGTGCAAGAATTGTTCATTCATTGGTAAGGTCCTTAAAGTCTCTACATAAGAAGGGGCAAAATATTTCTCCTTATCTTCCTCACCTTCTTCCAAACAATAGGGGCTATAAAGTGTTAAATGCACACTACTCATCAGCATTTGTTCTATGTTATGGAGCATGAATACATACAAGAGAAAAGAAAAGTCAATCAATTCAGTTTAGCATTCAGGAAAATGTGAAAAGCAAAATAATAGTCTTGTATAACAGGACCAAATACAAACATCATGATGTGAAAGTTAAGTTAACAATTCATTAACCAAAATAAACCTATGCCTTTCATTTAACTCAACTTAAACAATTCACAGAAACGGATTCTTTCTTTTCCCCTTTTGTTGTATATATGTGATAATAAACATATTATGAACCAGAGTCTCCTCTCACGACATTTTTACACCTGTGTAACCCCACTAACTTCAGCTGAGTTATACCCTGGCCTAGTTAGACCTAAGCCAATGCAATAGCACAGAAACCAGTTAAAGTTCAATCATGCAAGGTGATGAATGCTTTGAGTCTGACCCATGCAAGCACACATTTAAAATTAAATGCATGAGCTGTCCTGTGGAAATTAGGAGATAAAGTCACAGTCTGTATAGAGCTAGATTATATCCAGAAGAAAACCAGCTACTTTTTTTTTTTAAAAAAAGACCAGTTAAAAACATTAATAATATACAATTTACTATGTCAGGTAGATTTTTTTTTAATCTGTAGTAGAAAAGGTTAAAAAAATCCCAGCAAAGTCCAATCGTAACCCAGGTGGGGTACTCAACAGGTCAACTAAAAAAGAGGCATAATTGTGTTTCCTCTAAACCAGTGGTTCCCAAACTTTAACAGCCTGCAAACCCCTTTCACTAAATTGTGACATCTTGTGAACTCCCCACCTAAAAATGAATATTTCCAGGGATTTAAGTTTAAATTTTCTCAGTGTGATGGATGCTCTTACTTTGCTCTGCATAGCTCTTGGAAGTCCAGACCCCATGGAAAAAGAAAGTCTCAGGTCTAGTTTGGCATCAAGTCTGTTTCTGTATTTGGTTTTCAGATGTGCATACAAGGAAAACGTTTTCTCGCATATGTATGTTGTTGAAAATGGTAACAAAACTACAGCAGTTTTTTCTGCCAGAAGGGGGTAATCGTTTCTTAAACTCAGTCAAAAGTTGATCAATGACAGATTTCTGAAATGTCTTTTCAGTTTGTAATCACAGGAAATCTCAGTTTCTCTTTTTCCTCAGTGTTCAATATCTGTGTTGAGACAGTGGTATCATCAAAAGGGTTGAGAATCTAGTCATTATCACCTGACACAGCTGGAAAGTATTACCTGAAAATTGTGCAAAGTCCTTTTAGGTGTGCAATTATATTGGTTTTAGTGCACTGATCCAACTGAAGTTCTGCTAGGAAGTCATGAAGATTACTGAAACACTCAGTTTGATTGTTTTCCAAACAACTTTCTCAGAACTGCAACTTCTTTATCATGGATTCAGCTCACTCTTGCACATTGAAAACTATTACATTGATGTCTTGAAGAGATACATTTAGACCATTAATTCCTGAGAAGATATCTGCTAAATTAGCTAGGCTGTGGAGCCAAACATTTTCCATACAGCTGGCAAGGTGGAAAGGGTGTCTGTTGAAAAAAACCCTAGGATTTCCATTCTATGCTTAAACAAGCGCACAAGGATTTTGCCCCGTGAGAGCCATCTAACTTCAGTATGGGTCAACAGACAATTGTGTATACTACCCATTTCTTCACAAAATATGTGAAATATTCTGGAATTTGTTGGCCGTGACTTTATGAAATTCACCATTTTCACTGCATTGTCCAGCACTTCCTTCAGTCCCTGAGGCACACGTTTTGTTGCAAGGGCTTGTCAATGGATGCTACAATGAGTCCAAGAGACTTTTGATGCAACCTTTTTTGTCTGAGCTAGCTTGTCTTTATAAATCGTTGCACTGAGTACATTTTACATTCCCAGAACAGGGGAAGACCTTTAGGCTTCATATACAACTGAGTAAATTCATTTGATTTCCAGCAACATTCAAATGTTATTAAAATCAGAATTCTAACTTTGCAATGCTTCAAATAGTGCAGTTGGGAGGATTTTGTCTCTTTTTCATACATGCTATTAATAATTCAAGATGGAAATACAGTGTAATAGTTCTCTGAAATTGTTGGGGTCTCTATCTAAAGCAAACCCAGATTCTGAATCTTTGAGTTTTACTGACCATCAGTCTGCTCCACCTGGGAAATCTCAAAATCTGGTGATCTCGGTGTGGTGCTCATGTCTCAGTACGGTTTTGATTCGTGATGGGTGAAGTTGAAAATGATCAGAGTTTGGGTTCCTCTTTGATAAACATCCACAGTTCTCATGTTTATCCAAACCTCTTGGGTCTGCCCACTTTGGCTAAAAACCTCATAAAAACAGTAGCTGAGTAAGGAAAACCAAGTGGGACTCTGATTCAGCCGTCAATATCAATTATTGGGGCACAGTAACGCTGTCATCCAGTCATCTGGAGATCTAGGTGCTGGACGCAGAGTGGAGGTCTCCAGTGAGTGTCCCCTTCTACCCTGCACAGCATGACACAAGGAAAACAAACTGGAACTGTACAATGCCAGTTCAGCATTGCAAACTGCTGCTGCTCAGAGAGCTCAGAAGGACAAGTGTCTTCTGTGAAATTACAGAGGATGGATAATATGGGTAGGTAACATTTTATGGGATCTAGATCGCATATACCTTTAGTTCTCTCCTGCGGGAGATCAGGTTTCCTTGTATTATTCTGAAACTCCCAGTTCCAGAGAGAACCAGGAAGTGCAGAGGAATATGAAGTAAATTAAATGTGCCAGTGATTGCAAAAATGTTTAATTTGGTTTCAAAAACAGGCAAATGTAGCTGGCTTCTGCATAAATGTGAGAAAGAAAAATGTGAGTGAGTTGGAAATCCTTATCTTTCTGGCCTATTTTTTACACTTCTAGCATCATTAGCTATAGAGATAGGGCTATGTAAAGCAAGAAGAGAGAACACAATCTGACTAAAGTAGGTTCAGTAGTGGATTCTTATTTGAAATTTAGTGTGGATGATTTTAAATCCATAAAGCAGATCATAACTGACTACTGTGTTTTATTGAACTGTATTCTTTCCTTTAATGATGATTTATCTGATTTTTTTCTGCCCTCAGTCAATACTAAACCATAAGTCAACTAGCTCAGCTCAATAGCTTACTTTGTTGTACCATGTATCATCTATCTATAGTAGCTGCATCTAGGTGCATGCTTGTCAACATTTGGATAACAAGGTTTGTTTTGAGACTCTTCAAAAGGTGTCACAATGCATCTTCTGAAGTTTCTTTGTGAGCTGTTACAAAGATAAGAGAGATGTTTCTCAGAATGGACATAGCCTATTACCAAAATTATTTAGCCAATATTGTGTATTTTTAATAAAATTCATACTTATGCTAAAGAGCACCATCTTACTCATCATCTATATGAAAACATTGTGTAAGGTTTTGCTCTTGGTGAAGACTTAGATAATGTAGTATTCTGTGGAGGTTTGTGAAAAGAATAAGCAATTGATATAATTGTCACTAGCAACTAAGTACAAATTTCCAACAACTTTGGACAGCATGAGGATGGAACTACTAGGAAAGAATGCTGCAAACTAATGTTGGGGAGTTTTGTGCCCATGGTAACAGCCTAAGGCATATACACTCCTCAGGCAATGGTTATATTTCTGGAACAGCCCGTACTGCAGGTTGTAACCCCAGATTGATGGAGTGGTAAAGTATTTAACTCATCTCTCACTATTTATGCTGGATTACTCTTTAATTAACACTCACTGGTTAATATATTTGGTTGACTGTGGTTATTTGACATTTTATTGATAAAATAACCAAACTTTCAAGTAACAAGTCACAAGTGATTTAAATTTTCTTATCTATGATAGTAATCCTTAAACTTCTGTTTGGATTCTCAATCTCAACACTCATTCATGTACACAAAACAATCATTGTGCAGGTAGAGATGAGGACTCCTAAATAAATTCTAAAATGATGAGATACTCCAAATGGTTCCAGTAATATTTCATGCTTTTAAAGCATCTGCGTATGTGACATACCACCTCTGCACTACAGATGAAGATGCTTGCTATGTGTGCTATTCAAAATCTCCCCATATATTTCTATTATATTGGGAGGGAATGTTACCTAGGGATTAGAGCAAAACTTCTAGAGTCTGCCATGTAATTAATGCATAACCTTAAGCAAATCACATAAGCACCCTGTGCTTCACTTTAGCCATCTGTTAAATAGGAATAATAAAACAAATTAAAGGGTTGAAGCCTAATTCTTCTTTTAAAGCAGTTTGAGATCATTGGATCATTAGTGCAAATTATGAAGCAATAACTGTTCCAAGAAACATTGTCTCTCTCTAAAATTAATGATAATGTATTGTTTTTATTAATAAATATGTACTCTGTTTGCTGAAGCAATGAATTCATTTAAACAGTTGGTCTGTCTAGTTATATGGTAAACTTCCCACAGTTTTGTAGCTCGGAGGAGACATACTACTGTAGAAAGGACTATTAAACAGGAATTCTACTAAATCTGGATGCAATGCCATCCACAAAGGGTGTCGCAATTAATCAGAATCTTATACGGCACCTTTCATCCCAAAGTGTTTTCATACTTTAAAGCTTTTCCAGTCTTGCAGTTTGTCTATTGTTAATTTACTTTCTATCTGAAAAATCACATTTGCTTTCTATTTCAAAATGCAAGTTACCCCCTGGAGTTAAAAGAAATGTGCCTTCCCTTTCTCTGTAGAAAAGAAAATTTAGAGCACACATAAAATAGCCACCTCATGGCTGGAAGCTTTACATTTAAAGAAGTCAGGGCGGGAAAAAGGGTCAAAACACATTTGAAACAATCCACATGTAAAAGGAAGTGCTGTGAATGGAGTAAAGCAGGGAGGAAAAAGAAAGCTCCACTCAGGATAAAATGAAGTAGAAAATGTTACAGGCTGAGAGAAAAAAAAATCTTTTTCCCATTGTAAACCCTATGGCCTGAAGTCTGAGAGAGAAAGGATCTCAGTGTTGTCACCTGCTGGTAAAATTGGAGAAGTGTAGTCAACAGCTGCTTAAGAACTACAGATGGCAAGGGCTTCACTGGTGAGGGAGATCTCTGCCAACATCTCATGAGAGAAAGAAGAATTGACTAAATGGGTCAGGCCTCATTTGCATTTTGGTTACATGAGTTTGGGGCATCTTGGTACAGTTAAATTTTGAGTTTAGATGCCATAAACTGCAACTGAACTTGTTTAGAGACAGAGGCACAACTTGATATCTCAAGCAAGGGGTGAAGACTAAAAAAAATTATGGAAGCTTTCCAACATTTTACCAAACAGTATCAACAGTAGAGAGACGAGATTGGGTGTCACAGAAAGGGCAGCTTGATCCCACGTCCTTCCTGCTAAGAATTGTGCTGAAGTCGCTGATGCATGCATTTTAGAAGAGCAGGGTCTGCCCCAGGAATGTCTATTGTGGGGGGCCTCAAAGCTGCAAACTCTGGAAAAACCCGCACCTGGTTCATCAGAACAAACCTCTTGCTGGACCATTGAACTGCTTGTAACAAGTTTTCTTTATGGGACATACTAATGTATAAATAAGGGGGAAAGGTTTGAGGTAGTTGGACTTTTCTGGACTCTCCCTCTGGATACATCTTGCTGTCCCCAGCGGCAGACGGGCTGCTGCTGTGCCACTCGAGAGCCACATTCAGCTTTGGTAATTATCAAGGGTTGAGGGTGTTTTACTAACCTGTAGCAGACATGTGTAAGTGCTTGAGACCAAGTAAAGTTTAGCTTTCGATGAAAGCACTCCTGTGTTGTCCTGTTTGTGCCAGCCATCTATTGGTCGGATGGCCGTGTCTCCCCTGATTTATTTCCTGACACCACCTCGCACAGAGTAAAAATTTCCAAGAGCTTTAGGTTGAAAGAACCCCCGGTAACATTGGCATCCCCCTTTCCACCACAGGCAGAGTATGGGGAGCCACAAAGAAGCCGTGACACACCCACTGGCCAGCAGCAGTAGCAGCATGAATTCCTCCGATGTTACCATTCCCTACAAGAAGGGGGAGAAGACCAGCGGGCTCGGTACCATCTGGCCTCTGAGGCTGCAGCAGCATCAGCTCCACCAACTGGGGGATAAAATTTTACCAAATATGTCAGGAGAAAGGGGACTTCACCCTGCTCCACTCCCCCTTACCCATGCGGCACCCCTGAAAAGGACAAGACATCCCACCTAAATCTGCCTGGGGTCACACTGCCCAAAATTGATGTCAGGAACAGCTGAGTAAGGGAACCTCGACAGAACTACTAGGGGGAGCACAAGGCTCTTGGTTGCTGCTGGGAGTGCCTCTTGGGTGGACTCTGTCAAGGGTCCTAGATATCTCTGATCTCTCCTTAAGAACTGAGACCAATGGACAGTGCAGAATGGCGGCAGCTCTGAGGCAACAGATGATGCAGAAGAGCAATCTCAACGTGACGGAAGGTTCAGAGCAGTGGTGGCACTGTCAAAGAGATGCATAGCACAGAGCAACAGCAGCACTAGGCTAGGTTAGGCAATGAAGCCCCAGAGAGGCAGAGCAGCACTTCCTGCTAGAATCCTTGGACTTCAACACAGAACAGCTAATGGTGAGCAGGGAGTGGAGGACAAGGGAAGAGGCCAGAACACATCAGCCACACATAACGGCTAAAGGACAAAGGTTAGGGTGGCTGTTAAGGACACCGTGACTGTTGGGAGTCTGAGATCACCAAATTTGTTAATTGCTGGTGTTCCAAAATGTATTCTGTTGTCTCTCTCCTCTTCTCCCCCACCCAAATGAAGTTCTCTTTGTTGTTACCCCAGAATCAGTGCTTGTGGACAGGATGGTATATATAGCTTCACTGATTTCTTTGTGGGGGCTCAAGCCAGTGTTAGTTAAATCTAAGGAAAGCCCTAGAAAATTGAACCCAGTCTTTTTGCTGGCAACACAAAGGGTTAAACTAAACAAAAAAAAAAACCCAAACAGTTGTAAGGGAAGTTAAAGTGCCAGCTGTTGTACATTTCTCGAGACAGAGCTGCTACTGGCAAGGTAACATTTGCTCAGTTTAGTGGTGGTGATATGGGGGGAGCATGAAGGGTTAATCTGGGCTTCCACAGCCCCTTTCAAGAGTAGCATTTGTGTTCTGCAGACTCTACACAAGTCTACACAATTGCTCAGCCACCAGTTCTGCACTGCTATCTGTAGTTTTTAACATAGACCTTGCTAAACCATAGACTTGCTTTGATATTAACTGTGGTCACTTTTTCTCCTCTCAAATACATTTTATGCTTTGCATTCTCTGAAATGCTTTGTTGCATTAAGCTCATTCAAAAGTATAACAGGGGTGATTCAGCAACCACACCTGTTGCCCCTAAATCAAGGTCAAGTCAGTTAAAATAGTGGCTGGTGGCAGGAGTATTGGCAGGGAATGCAACAGTAGCAAGAGATGATCATTTCAAGTCCAAGAAAAAGTCTGTTCAGCTGGGGAAACAAAAGTCCTGTGATTTTGATTGACAAGCAAAAAGAAATACTGTAGTGATGAAGAAAGCCTATGTAAAACAGTACATACACAGAATTACTGGACCACCACAGCTTTGTCTGAGTCTTCTTACACCAGTCCACCCACACACACACACAAAATGAAATCTTTTAATTCGATTTCCTTATAAGTGCATAAACTCAAGGGTGAAATCCTAAACCCACTGAAGTATATGACAAACTCACATGGACTTAAAGAGAGCCAAGATTTCACCCTAGTACTTAACATATCTAAAATGTCTGGGACTAAAATAGGCTTAAACAGAATTCACAGAACTATTGTTCTCACTTGAAAAACATCTGAGATGACCGTATAACACTTTCAGTGTTGCAAGGATAATTCTCAAATCACCCTAGCACATAGAGGCTGTAAAGAAGCCATAAAGGGCGAGGGAATATGTCCTCTTAAACAAGAGCAGAAAAGGATGGTGATAAACAGCATGGGAAGCAGTGGACAGAGAGCTTGAAGGGGTCCATGAATATAGCACTCAGTGCTAGGGGGATTCCACACTGTAGCACAGCCTGGAAGCAGCTGTGGAGAGGCTGTTGAAAGTTAATGCAGACGCTAAGGCTGCTCTGTCTTAAACTAGGAGTAGTTTTGTAAGGATAAGGACTTTTCTTGTAGCCATATTGTAAGGCCTAAAACCCTTTGTCAGCAGCCATATTAGGGAAGCAGCAGCCATGAGCTGAGAAGCAGGAAGTCACTTCCTCACATTCCATCTAAATTACATTTAAACAATGTAATAATCAGGCCATTAAGAAGGAGATCCTGTCCCAATACCATGCACCATCACCAGATAAAGAAACAGATCTTAGGATGGTTAAAGAAAACTTAGTTTGATGGGATCCTGTCTGGCACAAAACAACTTATCAATAGTTGTTGTTGTGAAATCCTCATTATTTTTTTTTTATTGTTTTGTCTTTGTGGTCCCTGTTTCTCTACTGTTTGTTGATATGATCTGTCTGGTTCTTTGATTGTTTCTTTCAGTTACATAATTAATTTCGCTACATGTAAATTAATTAAGGTGATAGCATATTATTGGTTAGAGAATTTTGTTACAATATGCTACGATTGGTTAGTAAAATTTTAGTAAAATGATTGGTTAAGGAATAAGTAAGCATGATTCAATTTTCACTATATAAACTGGGGTCCAAAAGGAAGTTCTTTGGGAACCAATTCTAGGATACAGCCCCAAAGATCAGAGCTGCCAGACCTCAACACTCTGCCAATGATACTTTGCAAAAACTGGAGTCCCCCAAATGGACCTGATCCTGACCAGTCATCAAGAAAACTTCATCTTACTGGGAGTGGTGAACATTGTATATGTAGTGTGTACATTCAGTTTTTGGGATTTTTAATAAAGAGAGGTTAAGTAGGATATTACTGTGTAAGACTCTTTCACTGGTACAAGACCCCTGCAAACCCACAGAACTTGAGATTACACCTGAGCCCAAGGAAGGGTGAGGGCAAGTGCCTAAATTAAGAGGGTTATGCTTTGAGCCCTAGGAACTGGGTAAAGGTGGATGCCTCCAGAGTGTGAGAGTAACAGAATCCAGGCAGCAGAAAGTTGTCTTAAAGTCACCTTTGTCCCCATTCCCCTGGAGCTGCATCTTCCATACCATCAGGAGAGACAGCACAGAATCTCTCCTATGAGTTTCCAGACACCACATTGCAGAGAGCCATGATATATAACATTCCTTCAAGGCATCATTTGTCTTCTGCTCAAGTTCTTCATATTTATGCAGACTCACAAGTGTTGTTAGTCTTGCATGCACTCAGAGAGAGAGAGAAAGTTCATTACTGATACACAGACAAGCTATCAGGGACAAGATTACATGTCTATCACTGCTCATTGTCTTTAACCATTGTAAACCCCATTGAAAATTGCACTTCTGTATTTGAAAGCCATTGGTAAAGTACATATGACTTTTAAATTGCAAGAAGAGAGTCTTTCATAGATGACAGGTTTAAGATTAGCAGCTGTGTTAGTCTGTATCCGTAAATAAGACGAGGAAGACTTTGTAGCACCTTAGAGACTAACCAGTTTATTTCAGCATAAGCTTTCGTGGGCTATAGCCCACTTCATCCGATGAAGTGGGCTATAGCCCATGAAAGCTTACGTTTCATAGATGAGAATGTGGTTTTCTTCTTCAGAAGGTCTGAGAACATGATGCATTGTCGATAAAATGGTGGAAACATTGTTAAATACTTTAAATGCTTAAACAAAACAATAGATTTTTGCATGGTCTCATTTTTGGAGAAGAGACTTTCTAGAAAATGAACAGCAGGCACAGAATCTGGTTTTAATTGCCAGAAAACGTGTGTGTTAATTTAAACATTCTACCAAGGCTGTGAATATCCTATTTACCTTAAAAAGCATACTGCCCAAAAGAAAACTGGATGTGGTTTCAACAATAATTCTTCTTTGCTTATGTTGAAGCATCTTAATGACTACAGAAAAGCTGTACAGGGATATTGCTTAAAAAACTGCTCATACTATCTCTCCCGCCTCCCTCATTGCATTTGCTACATACCAGCTGTAACATATTCCATTTCAGACTCTGTCAACAGGTATGCTTTCTGAGTCAGCTTTACTGAGTCAAGTTACATCAGTAGTCCATGATCAGACCAAATGTAACAAGATGATCAAATCCTCATATTAAAGACCTAACAGAGCACACAGCTTGAAAAAGCCTAATGATCTGAATCCAAATTATAAATCTTTTAGGTTCATCCTTCATTAGTATGCATGTGACTACATGAAATTGCAGCTCAACTTCCTGTTCTTTCTCTCAAAGTGTTTATGGTTTGGGCTTTGTTTGATTAAGGAGAACCCTGCTCCATTCATCCCATTTCTAGCTCTTCCTATCCTTGATACCTCTTCTAACTCTTTTGCACGTCCATCTCAATACTGCATTTGTGCAGTTGAACTACCTTGTGTCTGGAGGCAACCCTGCCTTGCTGGGAAAACAATGTTTTATGGCCATTTACATTTTGAGTTCCTACTGTGGTATCTCATACAAATATCAACACAAACGTACACCAGCAATATCTCCAGTCCTGCAATAAGAAAAAAGCAAAACAAGTTCAAAAGAATGCAGAGTTGACATAAGGTGGATTCTAACCCTGAAAAATCAACATCCATATGTCATAGGACTGTCAAGAGGATAATTGATGTATGCATTTAAAGCACTTTTAAAAATGGAAAGCACTATGTAAATGCTGAGAATCACTATGATAGTGAAAATACATTTCCACAATGTTTATCCATAAACAGGAAACATTTGGGGGCAAATCACGTATTTCTATTTCTTTATGGCTCCTAATGAATTCAACGGAAGTCCCATGAATGCATCTACGGGAAAATTTGGAATAAGATATATGACAGCATGCCACCAATAGCTATATTTGAACCAATACAACTTACAACAGGTGTGGACACTGCAAGCAATATTTAACATCCAAAATGAATTATACATTTGGATTTTTGATGAATTATGTATTGTATTTTATGGAAATGATATACTAATCCTGCTATCATGAATCCAAGCTGTTCACCAAAATCTTGCCTCAAAGCAACAGCATATCTGCCAATATTTAAACAGAAAAACATACAGATATACCTTTGACCATCTTGAAATACATTTGAATAGAGGAGTTGGAGAATCCAAGAGTAAAAATAGCCACATACTTTGATAAACTTTTAGTTTTCGCTACTCTGGAATGGGAATGGTTGTCGTGTATGCAATATTCACATATAAATCTGCCATAAAAACAAATATGCCCTTATCCCATAATTGCCCAACATACAAAGATAAATAAAATAATAAAATAGTCATGGACATAATTTGAGTCAATGCAGAGTACTTAGAATTGCACTGTAATTAAAGCCTACTTCCCACAATACTTTTGGCAAAAACACCACTCTAACGCTAGCTGGCACTGTTTTTGAGTTCTGAAATTCCAACACCTGCCTTCGATTAATCCAAGTTTTTCACACTCATTGGATTCACCTGCTGTACATGCTAATATGTTGCTCCAGGCTCACACTTGTTTGATGCCTGGATTCTCACAGGACTTTTTACTTTGATGCAGATTATTTATTTCCTTCCTAGCTTCCCAGAGCATCATCCCACCCACAAATCCACCTGCAAAATCCCTGCACAGATCTTCATGGCTGCATAATCTTGTAGTTTGTATAGCAACTGCATTGTTGAGTCTTTTAGATGGGAAATGCCTTTTACTATTAAGACTCCCACAACTTACCAATCAATAATTCCTCAGTCTTTAAAAATCAGAACATGCCGCTTCTATATCATATCTATAGGATACATGTGCGTGCGTGCGTGCGTGTGTGTTTGTGTTATATGTCATAAAAAGCAATCACTGAAATGAAACCACCTAGAGGACAGGTCACAGCTGAAGTTTAATTGCAAACTGACAAAACAGTTTACAGGAAGAAATAAGGACTAGAATTTCCAATTGAAATTGCAGTGAGAGATTTATTATGCAGAATGTAACATCTCTTAGTGACATAGTTATACCTACACAAGTTGGTAGTGTAGACTAAGTCCCAGAGAAGAACACTACTTACATTGAGGCCCTGATCCAAAGTCCATTGAAGAGAATGGACATCTTTCCAGTAACTGCACTTTGAAAAAGGCACTGAATGTCAATTTAATTTCTGATGAATGCTGGGTATTATTTGGACAGGCATCACTTCATACACAACTAATGTATAGCTACCACTGGAGTAAACAACTGTTTAACAATGTACCACAAAACTACTTATCACAGTAGGACAGTAAATGAAGAATGATTGTCAACTGAAACTGCAAGTGAAGTTTTAATAGGTAAGACACAATTATTCAAGATAGACCGTAGCTAATATAGTGAAGACCTTGATGTGTTTGACAGTGTTGATACCATACTTTGAGAAATATGGTCAGTACTAGTTTACTTTTTATAGTTTCTTTGGAGTAAAATATTCATGCAGAATAATCTAACATACAAAAATTTCACTTTTTAATTAGTCCAGCCTCATGAACAGTACAATAGTATACTTTGGACAAGTCAGAACTATGTGCAGCAGCAACCTAAATTAGAACAGAAACAGCTGAAAAAGGATTAAGATGTCCTAGAAGAGCAGCAGTGGAGTGTAGGGGTTCCAGCAAACAGCAGGGGTGCTGTAACTATCTGTATACTGGGAGTGCTGACAGCCACTGAATCAAACTGTAAACCCAGTATATAAACCACTATTTCAAAACCACTTCAAGCCAGGGCCTGCAGCACCCCTAACACTCCTTGTTTGAACACCTATGGCAAACAGAGTGAGTGGAAATTACTATTGTAGGAAATTTATAAAATGGCTTATCAATCATTTCTCTTTCTCCTGTGAGCAGCAAAACAAACGACATTCTCACCTCTCCACATCTATGCAGGTATTTGTAAAGAACCTAATCACTGTGGTATCTTATCTGCTGTTCTCAATATAAACCCAGCTCCTTGCAAACAAAACCCTGCTTTTAGTAAATCTCTCTTCACTGCCTGTACACAAAATGGAACAGGCAGATTCAGGCTATGCCCACACAGCAACTACAGGTGTGACTGCAACACATGTAGACATACCTAAGCTAGCTTTGATCTAACTAGCTCAACTAACAATAGAAGGAAAATGTAGCAGCAGAGGCTGCAGCATAAGGTAGTCATCTGAATTTACACTCACAGTCACAGGCAAGCTTTTGCAGTAATGACTTCACTGCTACTTTTATTCTAGCTAGTTAGATCTGAGCTAGCTTGGGTATGTCTGTAGGTGCTGCAATACCACCTCTCATTGCAATGCAGACATACGCTTAATTTTTTAAAAAGTGTTCTATTTCAAGGCAGGCCTGCAGTCACCAAAACCCCCACACAACTATGAACACTGAGTCTGTTCATACACTCGCGAGACTTCAGTGGACTTGATCTTAATTTATTCCGATGTAAAGTGATAGCAGTTAGTGTCTTCCAGCTTTAATGTTTCTAATAGTGTGAGAGAGATTTTGTATACTTCAAGTGGGAAATACCACTGGATCCAGTAATATCTCTCAAAACAGATTTAGGGCTTGGCTACACTTACATTTTGTATCACTCTAATTTGCTGGCTCAGAGGGGTGAAAAATCACCCCTCTGAGCACAGCAAGTCTGAGTGCTTTAAAGCACTAGTGTGTACAGGCTCCGAGCGCTGGGAGCCATGTTCCCAGTGCTTGGAGCTAATCCCCTCATGGAGGTGGATTACCAGGAGTGCTGGGAGACCTCTCTCCCAGCGCTCACGTGTGACCACACTCACACTTGAAAGTGCTGCCACGGGTGCGTTCCCACAACAGCGCTTTGAAGTTTTAAGTGTAGCCATGCCTACAGTGATTGCAACTTCAAAAACGTGAGGGCAGAAATAGGCCGCCTATGCCCAAGTTTGGCAATCTTTATAGGGATTAATACAATACTTACCTAATTTACAGGTATCTTGTGACAACATTTTTGAAATTGTTTTAGGTCATCCAGTGAAAACAACTATAGAAATACAAAGCATTTAGTTAATAGATAAACATTGTTGACCTTGCTTTGTTTTTTGGCAAGAATAAAGATGTCAATAAGATCTTATCAAAAGATTAATTCAGCCACTCAAGTAGCTCCAATCTGTGACCTTCCGTCCATGACTGTGTCCCCTTACACTGGCTATTTTCTTTACTACCCTGCTCAACACTAGAGTAGAGATTCAAATTTTTAAGTATACACAATAACAGATTCAAAAGAAGGAAGAGGCGTACAACATATACTTTGGTATGACAGTGAGAGATTCTTTTTCATGTTTGCTTTTTTCATATAGTGAGAATGACTCCTATTGCTCAGCTGTTTCTTTTGAAAGTAAGAGCTGGATTTAGCTTTAACTCTCTTTCACGCTGTGTATGATGAGCTAGATTCACAAAAGGCCGTGGGTGCCTAACTTCCACTTTCAGAACCTAAATCCCAGAATCAAACTGAACTGGGATTCACAAAATCTCTGCTCAGCTGCCATTGGACTAGGTAAGCTAATTCATGTGGCACCTACATTTTTGCAGTAAAAGTTCCCTAGATACCTATGCTTGTGCCTATGTGCACGCACACTGCAGCCTCATCCTTGGAGTCTGGGCACTTAATCCTTGGGGCAATGCACTAAGGGGGTGGGGGAGATTTCTCCACCTAACTCACCTGAGGGCCTGTAAGCACGCCTTGCTGACCAAATCAGGGCCCCCACAGGCAAGCTAAAAAATGGTGGGAAGGGGAGGCAAGCCTCCCTCAAAACTTTTAATTCAGAGGTTGGGGTACTCACCTGGGATATGGGAGAGCCCTGGTTCAAGTCCTGCCTCTGCCTGAGGGAGAGAAGTGATTTGAACAGTTATCAGCCAGAACTCAGGGGTATGGGATATTCTGATGTAGGGACCCTCAGTCTCTCCTGTTGGAGATATTCCATTGTGGATAAATAATTTAAAAAATCATTGTGCCAAAGAGACATGAGATTAGCACACTCATGTGGGAGATGAGACACTCAGGATCTAGTCCCACTGCACTATAGCTTTTAAAATGACTTAGCCAGAGTAAAACAGCTTCAACAGGATAGACCTAACAAACCCTTTATCAGAATATCTCAGTGCCCAATGGTTAGGGCACTCACCTAAGAGGTGGCAGATCCAGTTCAAATCCCTTCTCCCACTTAGGTGGAGGGGAGACTTTAGCCAGAAGTCTTCCACATCCCAAGTGAGTACCCTCACCTTTGGGCCAGGGGTTCCCAGACTTGTTCCGTGGCTTGGTCAGGGTAAGCCCCTGACTGGTAAGATGTTTTGTTTACCCGAGTGACCATAGCTTCGGCCACTCACAGCTCCCACTGGCCATGGTTCGCCATTCCCCGCCAATGGGAGAGGGCCAGGCCACCACTTCCTACAGCTCCTGTTGGTCGAACCTATGGCCACGCAGGTAAACAAAACATCTTGCGGTCAGCCAGGGGCTTACCCTGGCCAAGCCACGGAACAAGTTTGGGAATCCTTGCTCTGGGCTAAAACTTATGAGGTGGCCCTCCTCCTTCATTGGCCACTTACAGAACACCATGGGCACCTAATGCCAATGAGAATTCTAAGCAAAGGGAGTCCTCTCCCTCCAGCCTGGATTTATGCGCTTATCTCCGAGAGAGGCAAGGCTTAGGACACACCTGTTACCCTGACATCTCCCATTGGCTATCTTGAGTGATTCCCTCCCTCAGTGCTGGCTTTTGTTAATCCCATTCTGAGATGCCATTCTGTCCCCCTTCATTGTGTAGGAAACCTTAGGCACTGAACTCCAGCTTTGTAAATCCCAGTGATTCTCTATGACACCATGATCGAAAGGACAGATAAGTGATTGATTCACTGCTTTCAATCAGGTAAAGACATCCGCACATAGATAAATGTATCCTCTGTCCAGGATTCAAACTATATCTTTTCAGTTGTAGAAAAAAAATGGTTTGGTTCAACGAATCTCCAGACAGTATGAGGGTCTACCTAGTAATGATTTTCTTTTCCATTTGTCACGAGATTCCAACAAAACCTAATTTCCACAGAGGCTTGAAGCACTAACAATGTTTTTCTTTAAATTTGTTGTTATGAAACTAGATTTTAAGAACACCGGCCAAGCTCTAGGGTACCCAGCAAAATGTTGGTGTTCACAGTGAACCAAAATAGGAAAAGTCAGTCACAAAATAAAGGCTTCTTCCCTCTAAAGAGATGTGGAGAGGGGGAAAAAAAAACACCAAAGAAATCTTGCTTAGCTTTGTTAGGAACCTCCTGTCAATGGTTTCAATCTAAATGAACACATTTTCCATATCTAGACACTTTTATTGAAAGCAATAAAAATAACCATATCTTATTTATAGTCCTAAATATTTACTCAGCTTTCATTTATACCCTATTTATAAGAAATAAATAAATATTTAGCTTTTCATGCGTGCTTTTGTGGTGTGAATTATAATTATGAATCTCATTCCTCTCCTTCCAAAATATTTTAGTCCTTTTAACATTATATATGTTGTTTTCCTTAGCTGAAAGATGTAAATTGTTTTTTTAGAATCCTTCTCTTTTCATCCAATACTCCTCCCTCCAACCCCATTGCTCCTCAAGCTAGGAGCATACTCGGAGTAGGAAAATTAAACACTGTATATGCACCTGATCATCTGGAAAGTCATGAAATAACAATAAGTTATTATTTCCTGAATTCAGTGTGTGGAGGGGAGTAGGGGGGGGTGAAGGGGAAGTGGGCAGCATGATATTTTGGAAAGCCCTTTTGTGAATTGATCTCAAAATGTTTCAGTTTAATTGCAGAACTTCTTTCTAAAATTGTTCCTTGCTATAAAGTAGGTATTTCAGACCACTCACAGGGATAATTGCTTGGTCATACCAAAAATAATATAGCCTTACTTATTTTATTGAAGCGTGATGATCAGCTACACGATTGCAAAATGTATGTGCTGACACTCTTTACAAAGTCATTCTCATTCTAAAGAACTCCCATCTTTCTCAAACTTCAGAAGGACCTTAGGGTTCTTATGACCCTTTCAAATTTTGGTTAAATTTAGGTTTGGCTTTTTATGGTTTATTTCAAAAGTTCACTGCATAGACAGGTTTTATTTTCATATTTATTTTGAATATGGATGAACTGTTTCTCCTCTCCCCTTCATTCCCAGTTAGAGTGGCATATTTTTGAAGCTATTCACTGTCAGTATTTATTTTATTTATTTATAAGATTAATTATTTTATATAGATGTTAATAACAATAAAGATGCCTATACAAGGGTCTAGATGCTCTAACACATTATTAATACTATAATATAACCCCAACAGTATTAAAACTATAATTTAGTTAAGAACTCTGCCACCAGTCTCCTACAAAGAAGCTCCTGTCCATCCCTTCTTCATTTTTGGGAAGCATACCATAATCTCCCCCACAAAAGCAGAAGGTCACCAAATCTAGGCTATTTTGGATAAAAAAGTATTAGGAACATCAGGATGTTCCATCAGACTTCTGTGGACTTTAAATGGCCACTGACCAGACCTTGTAAATGCTGCCAAAGGATAGAGTTTTGAAGAAATCAAAGGACTAATTTTCAGAAGATACTAGTGATTTTGGGTGCCTTCAATTTTTTTTTCGTCCTCAACTTGAAACACCTTCCAGGGACCTGATTTTCAGTGGGTGGATGCTTAACACTCTGTCTCTATCTATAATGAATGCGAGGGAGAAAACATTTCAAGAGCTTTCAAACTGCAAAAGTGGAAAAAATAAATATGCATACTATTGAAGACAAAGAGGATGACATATGTGATGAACCTCTCTTTATTATTATAGATCATGTATGCTCAGCTAACACGAGAAGACGACAATGATTTAAAATGTTGATGATGAACACTGACAAGGAATCAAGTAAGAAAATCTTCTGCCAGACTGCTGTGTGAGTCCACATAGAATCTACCAATCTCAATGATAATATTACAATACAAGATAAGAATTGGGTTTCACAAAACAGTGGAGTCAAGTTAAAATTACTTGATGATTCTTCTATGAAGCCCTTAAGCCAATCCTCATTAAATTGTGCATATATCACCAACTGAAAGCAGATGAAATCATTTCTACTTTTATTTTTGAATTATCATACAAGAATGTCAAATGATTTCCCCCAGTTGCTAGCTCCACCTATTGGAATTGCCTTACAAGCTGTAAAGTAGTCTTCTCCACATTCTGTGACCCAAACGATGCAGTGTCATAGTCTTTAGATCATCCTATTTTCCCATATTTACTATTTTTATACACTCATATTATTGCCTCAAGTACTGTCTTTGTCATTCTGATAAAAACAAGGGCAAGTTTCTCTGCTCGTGTTTTGGTACAAATTAAGCAGTGCAAAGTGGCTGAAATCTGGATGCAGCTGACCAGTTAAAAAATGTCCCAGAGAGAAATTCTCAGCTGGCATTTCTTATGCCAACAGCCCCCTGCCCCCTAGACTAAGGGTTGTCATAAGAGTGAAGTAGCCTAGAATTAGTGTTTACCTGTAAGGGGTTAAGCTAAAGGTAACCTGAGAGGTGGACAACTGACCAATGAGAAATTCCTCAGGAGACAAAGGATTTGAAGTTTCAGTTTCTCTCTGGGTCTCTCTCTGTTCACCTCGGCTATGGGATGAACACAGCTATGTCTTTCACTGTAACTATAAGATTCTATCAAGTACTGTAGTCGGTAAGTTTACCTTCTTTTTATCACTTGGAGGGTTCTCAGTGGTGAGTGTTGGCTGGGTGCCTCTTGAGATTGTAAGATTCAGCAGAGATATCAACAGTGGGAGAAAGTTGCCTCGGGGGAGAGGTTTGGTTTCTGAATCCTTTTGTTGATTATGGTAGATGCTGTTCTATTGATGGTTATAAGGGATTTATTCCTTTCTTTTTTTCTTTTATTAAAATCTTTCTTTTAAGAAGCTGACTGCTTGTTTCTCATTGTGTAAGATCCTGGTTTTGGATTGGGCACGTCTCGCAGGAGCAGGCGAGGTTTGTTTGTTTTTCTCTCAAGCTTCCCAGGGAAGGAAGAAGTTTGGGGGGTTAGTGGAAAGGGAAAGAAGGGTCCCAAACTACCCTAGACCTAGTTTGGTGGTGGCAGTGTACCAGGTCCAGATACAGAAGAAGTTGTGTTCTGGGGAAAAAGATTTTAACCCAAGCTGGTAAAATAAGCTTGGGGGGGTTATTTCTTTTTTCATGCGGGTCCCCACATCTGTACCTTAGAGTTCAGAGTGGGGAGACAATCCTGACAAGGGTTGTAATACAACGTGTTGGGAGAGACAAAAAATAGGGGTGTTCCTCTGATTTGCCAATTAAAGGTTGACATATGGCCCTCTTAAGGCTAGTTGTTCTAGCACCCTAAAGTTCCTTCACCTCCCCCCAGGCCAAGAAGATTAGTATAGGAGAGAACAAAAACATTAAGTATGAAATTGGAGTTTAGTCTTTAACTTTTATATAGACAAACACTGTTCAAACTTCTTTGTACAGCTGCCAATATACCTCAGTCATGGACTTGCACAAAATCCATGTCATATCAAATCCTCACTCTTCTCTATGACAGGACTGCAAATTGTACCAAGTTATGGAGTTGTTTTAAAATGTGAATCAATACCTAGGAAAGACAGGACAAAAATAGCAACAATTTTTCACCTGTGACTTACATGGGATTTGAATCAAGCTCTCCAGATGTGAAAAGATAGTGCTTTCTTTCACATTCACAGTAGCAATTACCATCAGTGATACTATGGTTGATTTTCCTATACTCCAAGATGCTAGAAAACAGATAGTTCACATGTAGTCTGGAAGAGGTCTGGAACAGCTTTAAGATTTGCTTGTTTTTGTCTGTTTGTCTTGTTTTCAATTTACAATGGCTCAGATTAGGTTTCCTGTATCTCAGCTTTCCACTGGGAATTTTACCTCCATTGTGGCAGCACTGACTTGCCTAATTCTAATTTTTTCAGAATAATGGGGTCTGGGTTTCAGCAGAGGATATTTGCAGTTCTATGCATCTGACTTGTCTGAGTTAACAGTTTCCTAACCTGTTTTTTACTTGTTTGCTGGCATAAAGCATCAAGAACCTAACTAAGAGGGGACACAATAGAGGTCTATAAAATCTTGACTGTTGTGGAGAAAGTGAACAAGGAAATGTTATTTATTCCTTCACATAACACAAGAACCAAGGGCCACCCAATGACATTATTAGGTAGCATGTTTAAAACAAACCAGAGAAAGTACTTATTCACACAGCACATAGTCATTCTGTGACACCCCTTGCCAGAAGATGTTGTGAAGGCCAAAAGTATAATAGGATTCAAAAAAGAATTAGATAAGTTCCTAGAGGATAGGTCCATCAATGGCTATTAGCCAGGATGGGCAGGGATGCAACACCAGGCTCTGAGGTCCCGAGCCTCTGTTTGTCAGAAGCTGGGAATGGACAACAGGGGATGGATCACTTGATGATTACCTGTTCTGTTCATTCCCTCTGGGGCACCTGGCATTGGCCACTGTTGAAAGACAAGATACTGGTCTAGATGGACCATTGGTCTGACCCAGTATGGTCATTTTAATGTTCTTATCCAATTCCCCCTAAAATCAATCAAAAGGCTCCCAGTGACTTACATGAGCTTGGGATCTAGATCCATACTTGCAGGTTGCACTGCAGTTCTATAGGCAACAGTAAACCATGTGAGTTACTCACTGAATTTTTGAGTTTGCTGGAAATGTTGCACAAAGAATGAAGCATTTGAAGAGTTTTATTAAACTAACTGTTGTGTGCACCAGTGCCACAGTATAACAGAGTAAATATCTTCTGGCCATCCATGCCAAAATACTGGATCAGGATAACTTGCCCACAGGATACTTGGGCATCATGCAGGTCATTAAAGAGATACTGAATAACAAAAAAATATCTGATCCAAAGACTGGGGTATGTTCTTATACTACTAACAACTAGCAATTCTGAATGAGAAAATTAAGTTCAAGAACTTTTTTGTGCATACTTTCCTGAAATTCACAAATACCCTTTTTTTCTAGTAAAGCTTTGCAAGAAATTAATTTGTAACAAGAAACAATACATTTGCCTGATTTTCATAATCCATAAAATAGACTTTACACTGATAGACAGAAAAACACTAAATGCTAATCCACTGACTACATATTAATATGATTCCATTTGAGCTGAGACTGAAACCAACAAATCTGGTACCACAGCATGTCTTTTGTCCCTGCTTATTTAAATTGCATAGACTTTATAAAACAAGCATCATCATAATATTATTTTGTGCAAGCCTCCTTCTTCATGGATGATTTTGTTCAGATTCTAAATCTTTTTCCAGGATAACTTTTGTTGCCTAAAACAGGAAGGAGTTGCATCAACAAATAACTTAGAAAATATAAAATAAACAAGTAAATATAAATAAAGCTGCAAAAAAGTTAGAGCATAACCTGCTTTAGCATCTGTTTTAAAGGAAGTGCCTTTCTGCCTTCCTTTAAGACCAAATTCTGTCACCTGAACTCACAATGCATTGAAAAGAAAGGGAATATTTGTGGATTCTGGGTCTCATCCAAAGCCCAGAGAAATCAATGAAAATGTTCCCAATGGGCTTTGGAATTAGGTCCTATGCTACTGATCACTGTAAGGATGGGACAATCTGGCCTGAAATATTATCAGGGAAGTGTGGAGAACCAGTCACCCTACTACAAAACACAATTGTAGCTATTCTTCTTGAGTTACCAGATTGCTGATTTTCCCTTAACTAACACCCAAATTTGAGGATGGATGTAGTTTGCTGAAATTTTTTGCTGTGTACTTTGCACATGATTCTTGGGATGTTTGGGTGCTTCCACTTCTCAACTGAATATGAACTCAAAGTACAGCGATGCTCGTAAAAATGAAGGAAATTTCCTGGTCAGTTCTTATATTACCTGAATTTTTGTGCCCATCCCTTGAGGCAATATCAAGGATCTAACTCTAAATCATAAATTATAAAACCAGGAAATTTAAGGACAAACACTAACAATTATTCATCTTGTTCTTACTAGTTGCAGGCATCTCATCCCAGTACAGCTCAGTAGCATTATCATTATTTCCATAAATTATGCACTAGTAGGCTCATCTGTTTTCCTGCCATTCATTCAATTCACCTTCTCTGCTATCACCATTCTGCTAACTTGCCAGTTATGATGGGTTAGGACAGTCCTGCTACTAGCTTCGCAGGTAAAATCTGCCTAGTAGTATCATTCATGAGCTGAATCAGTGCTAGATCTAGTAGACCAAAGAAGTAAGACAAAGGAATAAACAGAACATGACGTGGACTTACCACATTAGAAACATTAAAGTAGGAAACAAAATGGAGGATTTTACTACTTGATAGGCAGTGATTTAGTTCAAAATTGAAATATTCCACTTGAATCATACACTATTGTATCTGGGAGTTCTGATAAGCAGAGTAAAGACAGGCTCAAGCCAGAGTTCAGAACCAAATCCAAACCTCTCCTAATTTAGCACTGTTAGGTTTGGGATATTTAGTAGAGGATCTTTATAGAAACAGACATCAGCTGTGAAGTTCACATGTGAATCTTTATCCAGGTCTGTACATCCCCAAAGTTCCAGGGTGGTTCTGATGATGGGTCCATAATGTTTGGCTATAACTGTTGATGCTAGTGGTTATCTTAGTTGGTACTAAAGAAACACAAGAAGCAAGTATTACACTTTTGGGTAAACTCTGTTTCTTAGTCAGGAAAAATGTTGATTCATTCATAATATTTTTTCATTATTTTGTCACACAAACAGAAAGGTGTAAAGTTTTCTTAATAGATTTGTTGTCACCTTGCTAGTAAAGCACCTTCTCCTGGCCTTTTTAGATTTGTCGTCAGTATACTCTCCAAGTAAGCTACAGTACTATGATTATCCAGTAAAGAGTCCTTGTTTATTCTTTGATCTTGCTACTTAGCATACGACTTGAACAAATTATCTTGTTTGCAAAGTCTGAGTTTTCCATTTTATATATTCTCTTCTTAACTATCATAAATGCCTACTGGATAGCATCTGGCATCCTCTCTTTATGGCATGTAAAGATGCCATCCATTTAATAATTTAAAAGATCTGTTCAATATTTAAAAGTTCTTATACAGTTACTCAATATGTAGTAGGACACCAAAATTTGAATGCAGTTTTCACACAAAATTACAACATCTATCGAACTGGCTTTGTTTAACCAGTCAAGTGTGATGGGGGCTGGGCCCAGCTAGGTCCTGAATGAGCTAGGTATAAGGTACTGTGGAAGCACCTTAGATTCTCTCATTCCTTACCCCCTAAAACCTGATTGTCCCCTTTCACTTAAGCTCCCCTCCTTCTCTCACAATTTTGGTGCGGCTTCTCAAATAAAGCTTTGTCCACACTACAAGGTAAAGATGTGATTCACAGTTTGCATATATATACACTTGTGCGAGCTCCAGGAGAGATGGCACGAGTATAAACAGTAATGTAGCCAAGGTAGCACACACAAGGGCGGAACGCTCATGGCTACTACTGCTATTTATACTTTCACTATCGCTCATCAAGCTAGCATGAGTATGTATACACAAACTGGGAATCACACCTTTACCTCATGGTGTGAACGTAGTATAAGAGCATAATTCCACCACTCTCATGTACCTTAACTCCATTAGTAGTCTTATTGATTTCAGTGGCATGATTGCTGGAATAATTGTGGGGGAACTGTGATCAAACTGGGACTCTTAAATAAATATTGGATAAGATGTCCTTTTATATCCTCTGGGATTTGGTATTTTATAAACAAAGGCATCCCAATTTCCAATTATGGAGAGAGGAAAATCTATAAGATTAATTACATTTGTTCTGGCAGTACATTTACCTCCCGAAAATTGTCTTCAGATTTTGTTTGGCTATAGGGTGGCTGGTGCAGTGGTTTACACCCTTGCACTTTTACCAGAGTAGTCCTGATTTCATATCTTAGGCCACAAGTGAAAATGAGTTTTGGATGAAGATTCTCCATCCCCATTTTTACACATCACAAAATGCCTCCCTGTTTGAGAAAGCTGACTCAAGAGAGTCACAGATCTAATATAGCAAGGTATTAGACTTATTGCATACTCTTATAGAAATTATGTGTTTGGGGAAATTGTAGGGTTTTCAGTAGCAGAAAATAACATTTAAAAAAATGGATGAGTTAACTTCACTATTCTTTCAGTTTCACCATGTACAAAAAAACTAATTCTAACCTCACACTAGTGTACAGAAGGAGTAATGTCAGTAAAGCATCACACCTCTGTAAAAATGATCACAATAAGGTCCTGTGGTATTAATGACTAGGAAAATGGACAGCTTTTTTATATTTAAGGTAGTTGGCTTTTCCACCAGTGATGTCACAAAACTTTCCATTTCATGGTAAATCAGAATGCAAAAAACCAGAAGCTGGAAATACATGGTACACTTTCTGATAAGGGAAAAAGTAAAGAACGAGGTCAAGTCTCTGGAGCACTCTGCTAATACAGCAAATAAAAAGCTTGGCCAGGAAAAAATACAGAAATCAATGAATGTCCAAGGGACTGTATCACAGAATTAACAGGTGTCAGATAACCCATCAAACAATATCATTTTGCTTAATAATTTGCCAGAGGAGAAAAATGAGGTGATGCTGTCTATGCTGTTTAACCAGTCCCCTGGTTTGATCGTAGTACATTCAGTACCTGGGAGACAACACTGCATTTGTGGTGTTTGAAAAAGAGAAACAGGCAGGTGCTGATGAAGCACAGGCAGACAGAAGATATTCTCCAAGGACTGATGAACATATTACTAACTCATGCATGAGTGAGTGAGAGAGAGAGAGAGAGAGACCCAAAAATAACAGCTGTGGTAGGTCCCCTAAAAGGGACTTCTGAAGGTTTATTTATTTTAACGTGACATTCTTCTTTCCAGAAAGCACTGAAGTGGTTTTATTCTTTTAAGAGTGATGCATACTTTTGTATAAATTGTGGATTACTTATTTGAGGGAACTACAGAATTTCTGCCAATACACTGGATGTAAAGCTCTGTGCAGAAATCCTAGCTTTATAAAATAGAAAGTTTTTATGATTAAAAAAAGAAAAACTAGGTTATCAACAAACATTTACAAGATTGGTTAAAAAAATCCCCACTGACAACTACAACAACAAATATAGCTAGTGAAATATTACTTTAAACTTTTGTGCTAAAATAATTTAAAATTGAATTATAGCCTAGTTAGTTGTCTAATGAATTATATAATTCCTACCACTTTATAATGAAATGGTCCAGAAGAAAATTATGTTCTTCCCTTAATAATAAGTTTCTAATTAAATACATTGATAAAGTCCTGCATGATCAAGGTTGACAGGATTTGCTTTTATAGTTTCCATGAAGTTAACAGAAGCTTTCTTGTATACAGACTGTCTCCTGGCCCTGTATTGCACCCACAATCTTGTGTGTACATAGACAGCACACATAAAGTATGTAGATATAAGAATTAAGATTATACATAATATTTTAGCACATATTATGCAATACTTATGCAGTGTATATGCTATTTAGTAGAACTATGCAACATACTGAATACACTATAAAACTGACACATTCACATATCTGATAATTTACAACAAAAAATCTTATATTTCATGATCACAAAGAACACACTTCTAGCACAAGAATTTCACAGGTGAAAAATCTAGATCTATTTGTATTCAACAATGAAAAGGAACAGAGTGCTACCACAGCTCAGAACTGGAAAGTGTAAAGAGGATACTGAAAACTCCATTGCCAGTCACAATTTATTCCTGCATATCAGTGCAACTTGAGTACAAATTTGAATAATGCCTTTACTTTTTATTTTTTTCTATGCTGGATATAAGCATTTCTGAGATTGTTAGTGTCTTTTCCTTTTTAAATATTTTTTGCTACATTTTGTATTACCAGGATTGTGAAATCTAGATAGCAAGAGGAAAGAAAAGGTACTTTTCACATAGGAATGAACCTATTTTCTAATTTGAGCCCATACAGAATATTGTGCAGACTTAGCATTAAAACAAACATTAGCTTGCAAATCTTAAAAGTGATCATCTATTATTATGACAAACTAAACATTTCTTATAACTAGACTTCCATCTTTTGGTCCAGAGAGCCTACATTAGGTTCCCTAAAGAGGGGAATTTTTATACCTAAGCTGGAGTTTGGGCATGAAACTGACTTTCTATTTCTGGTGAGCTAGATGTATATCTGTTGAACTTTTTGCTACCTGATTTTTGTCAATGTTTAACTTCAAGCTGAGTCAAATGAACAACTAGTACTTTGAATCTCATTACTGAATATCTGAACCCTGTGTAAACCAGAAATAATGGCTTGGTTATATTACATGGAGCCTTATTTGGGGGGAGGGAGGGGTTAAATAATATTATTGTTCATCCAGTATGTAATGTTGCTTCTGAATATTGTAAGCAGATTAGCAGTGGACATAAAAATAAACAAAGACAGTACCAAATATAAAGGGAGACTTTTTTCCTCTCAAATATTTTCTCCCATTTAAATATTTATGATTTGGATTTATTTTTAAAATCTATTTTCTAAACTTTTTGTTCTTTAAACATTCTGATATCTCTGATCCAATACATCATAAAAACTGCATCTCTTTGGACATTATTCTCCTTTCCTTAAGGACACTTCACACTAATGTAAACAACCTTAAACCAGAAATCAGTTGTCCTATTTTAAGGCCTCTTTATAAAGCTCTGGAAATGTAAAGGGGTTTTAGTGTGAGAATGAGGCCAAAGATGCTTAATGTACAAACGTCTGAAAATGGCTACACTTTCCTAAAGGTATATTTCCAACGGAAATTTCTTCCAAATGTTCTCATGCTTTCATAGCTGAAGAAACATACTTATTCTCCAAATAAAAAGTTAATTCTATCAAGTCAGTAAGAAGCATCTAATAGACGTATGGTAATCAACAAAAAAAAAACTTACCAATTACAAGGAAGAAGTTTGGTATGGTATGTCATGTTGCAGATGACTGTAACTCATCCAACCTGCAGCCCATTATACCACTCATGGTTGTAAGATTTGCCATAACCACCAAAATCTTCAAAAACAAAAATTCAGATACTGAGACAATAGAAAATACATTTCTTATTAAATGTATTATGTTAAATCTCCCAGTTATTTAAAAACACCTTTCAAAACAGTTACACTATAACCTATTTTATTATTACGATCATCTGGCAGGAAACTGTCTTACAAGTAGTGTTACGCTTAACTACTTTATTTACAGTTCTTCTTTCCAGTTTGTTTTTAAGATGACCTTTCAGGATTCAAATCCCTTTATTATTGTTTGTTTTAAAATAATTGGTTCATAAATCAGTGTTTTTTCCTAAGACGTATTTCGGTTTAGACTAATTTATCCTGATCTCTTTCTGTTCTTTTCCTCAGGAACGTAAACAGCAGAACTTACTGTTGATATAAACATTCTCAACATTCGTACATGTAAACAAATAAAAAGCCCATAGTTGTATACAAGGGGAATCCTCAAGTACCTGGGAAAAGAGCAGTGCAAAGGTGCCACAGCTCACCCCAGAATCCAGCTCCAGAACATGTAAATATTGAAAGTGTGCACAGAAGCAATGGTATGTGATTGTTCTGTAACAGCCCTTCCTTTAATGTCCATACATGTGGATTAAAATATTTTGCTTCTTAAAGTTGTTTGCCTCACTCGGTCATTATCTTCTCACTATTTTAAAGTAAAGTCATGAATGTTGCCAGGTTGAAGACTGATCATTGACCAACAACTCCTCATTTACATTTTTACACAAACAGATCCAAAGAAAGCAGGATTTGGCCAAATTTCAAGGTCACTTCAAACCGTCTGAATTATTTTGAGAAAAGGGATAAGAGTCTTATCCAGGCTCCAGGCTCATTGCTTGGTGCCAGCTAGTACTAACTGCAATATGGACACTTATCCATTAGAAACTGAACTAAAGTTACAGAACAAAGTCATGTCACAGAAGCCATGTAAGAACCACAAATGGTTACACACATTTATGCTCCATTAAATAAACGTCAGATGGCAAAACATATTTGCCTTTACCATTTACAACCTATATAAATGTTCTCTTCAACAAGTAAAAGCTCATATGAAATCTGGTGAAAGTACTTTTTAGACTTGTCTTTTCTATAGCGGTGTGTATTGCCCATATAGTAAGCAATACCTTCACCATAGTTTTCACTAAGCACTATACATTCAAAAGCTGGTTTACAGTAATAGAAATGGAAGCGAATACAGTAAATAGTCATGTGAACTATGAACTGGTAGCTAACAGGAATACTCATGTGATTAAGAATCAGTCACTCACAAGAATGAGGTTTGTAGGACCAGACTCTCAATCTCTACATTTTAGTACCACACTAACCTGATTCAAGGGTATTTGTGCTTATGTTTTATACTATTTTAATTTCTCAAAGACAATTTTAAAGGATCAAAACCACATGAGAACTGGTCTTTTCATGGTATTTGCACTGTATGGGAGCTGAAATAGTATGTGAAGACCTCACAACTCCTGGATGCAATAAGAAAACAAAATGAAATGAAAAATGAACCACGTAAACATAAATACCAATACAGGGAAGCATAAATTAAACAACCAACAAAAAGCACTTTCAATATTATCCCGTTATTGTTAGTAAATCAATTACAATAAACAATTTCATTTTTATAGAATGTATGAAAACACAAATATTTTTAAAAAACACACATTTTAACATAGGAAAAAATTCACTTGGAGTCATTGCTGTCTGCTAGTTAACATACGCAGAGGTGAAATAAGAATATAGGATTATGTATAATTGCTATCACGTATCTCATGTATAAAAACAAAGTAATACACAGAACCACATGAACGGGAGAAACTGCTGCACACCAGATCTGCATGAGTAGACTCTAGTGCAGGGGTCGGCAACCTTTCAGAAGTGGTGTGCCGAGTCTTCATTTATTCACTCTAATTTATGGTTTTGTGTGCCAGTAATACATTTTAACGTTTTTGGGAGGCCCCTTTAGCATATAACTAAACTATTGTTGTATGTAAAGTAAATAAGGTTTTTAAAATGTTTAAGAAGCTTCATTTAAAATTAAATTAAAATGCAGAGTCCCCCAGACCGGTGGCCAGGACCCGGGCAGTGTGAGTGCCACTGAAAAGCAGCTCGCGTGCCACCTTTGGCACCTGTGCCATAGGTTGCCTACCCCTGCTCTAGTGCCTACGAGGAATCTCAACAGGAATCTCCAGGAATCTCAACAAGCTTACACCTGGACACTGAAGTCCAGAGTGTTTCAGTCTCCAAGGCAAAAGTGCAGCTGTATCTTTGGCTTTGTTCAAAAGGTGAAATAAATTTTAGACCCTGCATACAGTACCTCTAAAGTAAATTGCATGAAAAATTCAAAAAGACAAATGCTGGACTGTCCTCTGCAAATACAACTATAGTAGACAGAATATGATGGAACAACTGATTTAGTTTAATTTAATTAGAAAAGTTATTTCATTGTAAAATGATCATTAATGATAAAAGTAGTCTACAAATAATGTTGTCTATAAAACCTATACAACAATTTGACCTGATATAATATGTTCAAGCAACTATCTTTTATAAAAAACACATTGAGAAATAACATGCTTTGCTTCCACAGAGCAAGAAAGGAGAATGAACGAATGAATTTATTATTTAACTTGTCCCACTGACAATGAACAAATCTGGATCAGATTCAGGTTCTGGCCCAAGTCACCAATTATTCATATAAGACCACTGTAATTTTTTTAAAAGTAGCTTAATGCCAGACCTTTGTAGAAATAAAAATGCACAAAAGCCTCATAAGATGCATACTGAACACATGAGTCTATGGCTTCAAGTGATTTGACACATCTTCCAGATTGGTCCATACACAAAAAAACCTGCATTGCCATGGACTGTGCAGATGTAAAAATCTCTCTCGAGGATAGTGTCTTTAAATCAATTGTAAGATTATATGCTAACATGTATAGATAGCTACTTCACTTTCTCATTGGTGAATGCTAGAGGAGAGATAAACTTCATGGAAAAAGCAATTCAAGAAAATTTTGATACAAATTACTTAGATATAACTTCATAATTGATTCTGAACATTGTGTGTAGGTGAAGACAACAAGAAAAGTGTTAATATAATTATGACATAGATTGAAAATTTATGCAATACCCACTGATAAAGTAAGTTGTAGATATAGGTACCATATGTACCATAAAATATTCATGTGTATAAATATTTTAATTACCAATTAAAGAATATGAAAAATGAGATGCGAGAGGTAAAAATAACATCACAATCTCTGATCCAGAGACTTGGCTTTTACTCACTCGTCACTCTATAAACCACAATTCATGCTTACAGCACCATCAACTAATAGTAAATAATGGTAGTATTATGAAAAATTATTAATACAGGAGCTGCAAACACACACACACACCTGTTTACCACACAGTATTATCTGAAATAAAACAGGTTCAATTACCTCAAATACCTCAATATACCTCTGCGCAGTAAATGTTTTCATTTGTAACCTCTATATGCATTTTTTTTCATATTCTGAGTAGTAGTAGTAGTATTCATAGAATCATACGTGTCATCCCCTTCTTCCTCCGCATCCTTCCCCAGTTTTCAGGGAAGTATTTATTTGACTAAAATTCAAAAGTTTCGGTGGAAGGCAGCTTCATTTTCTGATAAGTGTCATCTATAAGGCTTATATTTAACTGAAACCTCAAGACAGACAGCTGGTGAGCTATGATTACTGCTTCCGCATGGCTAAGAATTGGGCAACTTCTATTATTTGTTATCCTGTCTCCCCCTACACCCTTAGTCTGACTTGTGCACTCATATCAGCCATCTGGTTCACCTTGACTTTTAAGCTATATGTTTACTGTTTATGCAGGGACTGTGATTTTCTACATGTTTCTACAGCATGTAGCACAGTACAGTCCTAGCCTAGTTGGCTTCTAGGCATTACCACAACCCAAGTGTTAAAAAAAAAAACACCAACACCATGAAGAAATTAATTTTGTTTTATCAATTTTAAATGTAAGTATACATATTTTAAAAGCTGTACTACAATATACCATTAACTTCTATTAAGTCTATACAGTTTTAGCAATAAAATGGATTAATCTGTATGGATAATGTGTGACAATGTGCGGAAAAAGGGTCATTGGGTAACCCAAAGGGTAACTATCATTCAAGTTAGGTTTCCAGCACAAAATCAACTGCTGAGAGATTTGAAGCGTGCAATATTGCTTCACATTTTCTCTTTCCAGAAGAAAGGTAATCAGTAGAAAACATGCAATGTGTTTTCAAAGAACCTGATTGTTCAGCTATATCTTCAACGTATAGTTTGTACTATATGAAGCCAAAAAATCACAGTGATTTAGCTAACAATACTTTCCAAGTTATTGTTTCTTTTATCTGTCTACCTAGAAAGGAAGAGGCAGCCACTCATTCAGGGCACTATTTTTTTTCCTCCTCAAATCAATATATGGTAATATCTCTACTTTATTATGATAAGCCAGTTCTTTTCCATCATTAAGGTATTATGTCAAGTCAAAGGAGTAAATTTTTAACTGGGCCAAAGCTCCACTCAGTGTGGAGGGAGGAGTGGGATAAGGGAGTCACCTCAGGCAAACAGTAGTAACTCTACACCATCTATTCCTTGCACAAGTTAGAGCAACTGAGGACCTAATTTGCTCTAAAATAGTACAAGAAACCAGAAGTTAGCTGTCATTCCACTCTGCTCATCTATGATACCCTACTACTCTCCATGCTGGAGGTGGTGAAATTATTTTTATCACCTCTGTCAGCTTTATACCAAATTTGCCCTCTACAAAGGAAATTCTTTGATGGCCATGTCCCAACAAAATACAGCCATTTTGCACCACATAAGCAGCAGAAAACAGACATAATAGACCCCCCAAAAAATCTAGTGGTTTCTGTTGTCTAGAAAAGTAGGCATTCATGTGTTTAATGGCAGTTGCATGCATTTATATTTGTTATTGATAAGAGTCAGCTACTGTACATGACCTTTCTCCTATATGCTGTTGATTATTCTGGAATGACATTCAAGAATATCCTATTCAGCTATTGATATTCTCATGCTTTTTTATTATAAATATGCAACTTACCTGAAATCAATATCCCTCAAAAAGTGTGGTTTCACCTATATCTATGTGGATTTGGAGGAGGGTCATGTGTAGAAGAAAAGGAAATGGTGAAAAGTTGAAGCAGTACTTATACTATAGAATGTTAATATTGGAGATTCACTTAAATAACATACGTGTAAGAAGGAAGACAACTAGAAAATGATGCATTTACTCTTTCAGGGCTAACCATTACTAAAGTTCAAGAACACAGTGCAGTAGAAGTGTCTCAGCATGTGCTTATATAGCAACTAGTAAATAGTCATTGAATTGGGGTTAATTGACAAATGTCTAAATAACTGGGACACACTGAAAATATCAGCTCTCCAGGAAAAAAAGAGAGCTTAAAATATTATATTATATTATATTGTAATATTATCTGCCTGGGAGAAATAAAGCTGAAACAGTCAACTTCCTCATGACAGTTTCTTCTTAGTGCACGTCAACTTCAGCTATGTGCACTTGGATTGAGAAGGGAAGGGATGACTCAGATTTTGATTTTAACTTTCTCACTAGGGTCACTCATGATCATCTTCACCACTCTGAAGGACACACAGGTTGGTGCAGCAAATACCCACTACACACACTAATTGGGATTATGAAACTCGAGAAGGAGCTGGAATTCTCAGAAACAAAAAAAGAAGAAAAAATAGAATCTTCAAAATCTATTTGAGTTACTGGACAAAATCTTATTGTAAAAGGTGAGGTAAACTGTGAATAGGCTGATATTATAAGAGAAAATGGGACATCAAAAAAAACATAAAATATGTGCCAGGTACACAAGTCTGAGATAACACTAAAACAAGTGCACAACCATTGCTGCCAACTTTAGCTTCCTTAGTGCTCATCAACCACTGCCATACAGAAGAGTCACATGTGCTTCCCAGACAGCACATCTTGCTCGGCTGGCCTGTAGGGAATGGAATGCACTCAACTCTACCAGCTGCATAATGAATAGAACTGATGGGCTTCCTCAGCCAGAAAGATAGTGGAAATATTAAGGGAACTTTCAGGAGGAGGTTAAAGCTAATAAACATTAGGGGTTCTGACAGCAGTGTAGATGAGAGCTCTGGAGAAAAGATAAGAATAAAAAAGAGAGGCAGTTACTGTGAAAAAAATCACAGATCAGGCCAACTTTATTTTACTTCATTCATGTGAATTCAAACATATAATGATCCTGATCTTCTACATTATAAGGGATAATTTAGTGAATAAATGAAATACAAGTGCAACTTTATCAACATTAATCTAGGTTGGTGACACACTAGCAATTCAAGGGGCTGCCAGCTTAGGAACACAGCCTTGGGGGGAAAATTAAGAATTCAAGTCAGGGACACAAGAAATAGAAAATGTCTCTATTTCTTGGGGATTGGGAGCCATCTGGCCCATTTATAAGAATATTCTCTCCAATAGGTCAAAGAACAATGAAGATATGTCTGCAGAGTCAGTAACTTATTTCCTTTTTATTGCCAAAAGAATAGTACTAGAAGTGGCATCCTGAAACTAGGATGGATATCAGAGGAATGAGGACAAAAAGGACTGTTTTTATAATATAAACATATTTCTCTTTCTAGGAAAGCAAACAGACAGCAAAATATCTAAACAAAAGAGCAATTTTGCTAGGAAGACTAAGATGCAAAAGATGTAAATTGGCTTTAAAGTTTAAAATAGCATGAAGGTAAACAATTCTTTTTTGTCGATTGACAACAAATGCAAGCCTTCAATTGCTAAAAAAATTAACCTAACAGATGTTCTCACTTATTAAAACATAAGATGTCTACAAAAAACACAATATTCAAATCACATTACTGATTTTATATAACCAATTTAAATATTTAAGAATGTATTTTAAATACATTTTAACACACATCCCATTGCAAGTTAACTACAGGCTATGAGAAAAATCAGTATTCCCTACTCCAAAAAAATGAACACAATGCTCTGCTTACCAGGATGCTGGTAGACAAAACTTAATATACTCCTCTGCACTGTTCTCATTCTTTGCTATTATAGGGCCTAAGAATGTCCTACTTCAGGGAATAACAAGATATTGGGAATATTTTTCTACTAATATGATAATAACAAATAAGAAATTCTGATACTGCAGCTGTACTCAGCTGTGCTATAGTTTAATTAGCAGTAATTATGAGAAATTACATATAAAACAATTAAAGAAAGATTAAAGATTTATCCTAAACCTATAAAAGCTACGACCTAAAAGCTAACACTTAAAAAAAAAGACACATTAAGCCTAAATGCTGAAGAAGCTTCCAAAAACAAGAGTATACTGCATATGAGATGATACTTACAATATTAGGTAAGAGTGTCTGAAATGCATGTAATTTCTGCTTTATTTCACAAAAAATGTGGCTACTTGGTACATTTAGTAGGACACTTTTCTTTAAATATAGTCATTATTAAATATGCCTTTATTATAGGTGGCACAGAGGGAGAAGCCCATAAATTAGTTTTGCCCAGTACTTTCAAGTATGAAACCAGCTCAATTACATCAGAACTCAGAATTACAAACACCAGAGTTACAAATTGACCAGTCAACCACACACCTCATTTGGAACCAGAAGTATGCAATCAGGCAGAAGAAGAGACCAAATAAAAAAGTAAATACAGTACAGTGTTAAATGTAAACTACTAAAAATGATAAAGGTAAAGCAGCAAGTTTCTTCTCGATAGTAAAGTTTCAAAGCTGTACTAAGTCAATGTTCAGTTGTAAACTTTTGAAAGAACCTTAACATTTTATTCAGAGTTATGAACATGTCGTAGGTATGAACAACCTCCACTTCCATGGCATTTGTAACTCTGAGGTTTGACTGTACTTATTACTTTGCCAAACTTTAACTCTTTGGTGACAAGTTTCCCATACTAGGAGTCTGATTTTTTTTGGAAAGTTTTACTAAAACTGTTTCAGAAGTTTCTAGGAATTAAATTAGGGAAAATATGCTGTTTTACTCTCATTAATTAATTGGTTTTTAAGAAAGCTATTTTTGGAAACTCTAAAGCTACTACACTTTGGAACAAGGGCTTGAAATTTGGCAAAGGGGTCTGCCTGATGTCAGGAATGTGACTTGCATTTTCTGTGAAAAACTTCCCAAATTTGTTCAAGTTACAATTTTTTTAAAAAAATCCCAGTTTTCACAAGATCAGGAGAGACTTGCTAGATTTTGGAGGCTTAACTGCTTAAAGATTTAGTCTGTACTGAGCTTGCTCCAGCACCACACAGCTCCTACATTTGTCTGGGCTGAACACATATAATCGCTTACAGAGAAATTCAACAGGTTGCATCTATCTAGGGCAGGGGTGGGCAAACTTTTTAGCCTGAGGGCCACATTTGGTTTACAAAATTATATAGAGGGCCAGGTGGGGAAGGCCCCGCCCCCAATCCGGCCCCCTCCCACTTCCCGCCCCCTGACTATCCCCCTCAGAATCCACAACCCATCCGACCCCCCGACTGCCCCTTGTCCCTTCCAGAGACCCATAATCAACCCCCAGAACCCTACCCCCTACACAATTCCACTGCTCCCTGCCCTGAGTGCCCTGACCCGTATCCACCCTCTCACCCCCTAACCACCACCCCAGAACCCCACCCTCTGTCCAACCCACCCTGCTCCCTCCAGAGCCCCCCACCACCACCCTGGAACTCCCCCCGACCTCCTCCGCCCCCTTACCATAGGTGCTCAGCGTGGCTCTGGGAGAGGAGGGGGATCACACAGCCCCGGCCTCCCGGAGTGCCGCCCGCATGGTGCAGCTCCAGGGAGGGGCTGAGTGCGCAGCCCTGGCCCCCAGGGTGCTGCCCCTGCCGCGGCTCCGGGGGAGGGTGGAGTGCGAACGCAGCCCCGGCTGCAGCGCTACGCGGCACGGCTCCAGGGGAGGGGCAGGGGCAGCCACCCAGAGCTGGGGGCTGGATGGGCCAGATCTGGCCCACGGACCGTAGTTTGCCCATCCCGATCTAGGGGAGACAGGGGTCAGAATCACAGAACATTAGGGTTGAAAGAGACCTCAGGAGGTCATCTAGTCCAACCCCCTGCTCAAAGCAGGACCAACCCCTAGTAAATCATCCCATCAGGGCTTCGTCAAGCCGGGTCTTAAAAAGCCACTAGATGTCTGAACAGATATCTAGAAGACTCTCTCCAGTGCTATCAGTACTTCACTTCAGGGTGCCCAGTCAGTGAGGAGGAGGAGGAGAAACCAATCTGAAAACACCAAGGTGTTAGGAATCAGGGGAGAGGTTTCTGGAGAGGAGAAGCAGAAGGGGAAAGAGGATCAGTAGCCAGAAGTGGGTGGGAGGAGCAGAGAGAGAGGGATGGGCAGTGAGTGTAGGTTTGAATGGGTTGGCTGGAGTGGGAGAGATAATCACAAGAGCATACCCCACCCCCACCCTCCAGAATCTGGAATATGAGCCCTGAGTCTCAGCCACTCTTCTGCTGTCAGCAAATAACTGTGAAATCTGCTGGCAAACTGTCTTATCCTCTAGTGCCTGGTCCACATTCAGCCTACTACTGCTACCAATTAATCTGTTAGCTCAGTCTGTACTTAGAATATGTACTTCGAGCTAAAAATCCAAATGCTATTGATGAATCAAGCTGGGGGTCAACGTAGTTCTATGTGATAGAAAATCTGTGTGCTCTGATGTTGTTTTTTCCAGTTTGCTTAAAAAGAAAAAAGAAATAAGACATTAAATCCCCATAAACTATATAAAGAGAATGTGAAGATTGTGAAGTCAAGCATTCAAAAGCACCGTGCAACCTTAACTCAACCTCCCTTCATGTATGCATTATGATGCAGCTTTTAATTACATGATTACATACTTTTTTATAAAAAAAACACAGGAACCTTGTCTCAACTAGTAGATAGGATAGAACCCTTATCTGGCATCTTTTCCTCAAACCGTCAATGTTCCCTCATGCCCGGGGACCTCTCAAACTCAGGTGTGGGGCAAAAAATCCTACAGAAAAAAAACTATATTACTTGAGTGATGTGTCATGGCGTCTTTGGTCATGGGATGTCAGATTTCATGGAATATTTTGGTTCCTTCCTTGTGCCTCTCCTATCTTACAATGTGTCTACGGGCTGGTTAGCCCTGTAGCTGCTCAATAGGAAGCAAAACTGCTATCGCTTCTGAGGCAGACTTCAATTACACCTTCTCCCGCTTCCACTATACTGCAGTCATCCAACATCTTGACAGATGAAAGGAAACATGACAAAGTCAGACAGTGAGTCAATGGTGCTTGACAGTAGTATGGGAAAAGAGCCCAAGGCAGACCTTCCCACAATGGCTACTTGCCAGATGGAGGTTTGGAGCACACACTGCTTCTTGGCTTTCCTGCAGGCCTCAGCCTGAGCCCTCTGATGGCTCTCCACGATGACTGCACTAGTTTTGTTTTCACTTCTCCAGACTGAGCAACTGTGGGCAAGGTTCTCCCAGTTGTCAGTGAGAATGCTGAATTTCTTGAGATCTTGCTTGACCTTACTGCTGTATTGGTGCTTTGGCCTTCTTCTGCATCGCAGGCAGTTCTTGAGTTGACCACAGAGCACAACCTTCAGGAGATGACCTTGAGACATACACTCCATGTGTCTCAACCAGCGAAGCCTTCATAGACTGTAGGCTGGTTTTCTCAAGGACCTTCCTTTTAGCTATCTTTTGGTTCCAAGTGACTCCAAGGACATTTCTGAGACAGCGAATGTGGAAGCTGTCCAATCTCTGGAGTATGTGACCAAGATTTCACAGCCATAAGAGAGAGCACTAAGGACGCAAGTCTGATAAACAGAGACCTTTGTGTTCAGGATTAGCAGCTTGATGATATGGATACGTGAGATACGTTTGCCAAAGGTGAGAGAGGATTTGCTGATTCTCACCTCAAGTTCTCTTTCAAGGCTAAGTGAGCTAGTTAAGATTGAGCTAAGATATAGAAGTGATCCACATTCTCCAGAGCTTCATTATAGACGTAGATTTTAGGTGGGATGTTGGTCTCCTGTGACATGACAACTGTTTTCTTAATACTGATTACCATGCCAATCTCGATACATAGAATCATAGAATATCAGGGTTGGAAGGGACCTCAGGAGGCCATCTAGTTCAACCCCCTGCTCCAAGCAGGACCTAATCCCCAACTAAATCAACTCAGCCAGGGCTTTGTCAAGCATGACTGTAAAAACCTCTAAGGAAGGAGATTCCACCACCTACCTAGGTAACCCATTCCAGTGCTTCACCACCCTCCTAGTGAAAATGTTTTTCCTAATATACAACTTAAACGTCCCCCATGGCAACTTGAGACCATTACTCCTTCTATCATCTGGTACCACTGAGAACAGTCTAGATCCATCCTCTTTGGAACCCCCTTTCAGGTAGTTGAAAGCAGCTATCAAATTCCACCTCATTCTTCTCTTCTGCAGACTAAATAATTCCAGTTCCCTCAGCCTCTCTTCATAAGTCATGTGCCTGCCCCCTAATCATTTTTGCTGCCCTCTGCTGGACTCTTTCCAATTTTTCCACATCCTTCTTGTACTGTGGGGCCGAAAACGGGACACGGTACTCCAAACGAGTCCTTACCAATGCCAAACAGAGGAGAATGATCAACATCCCTCAATGTGCTGGCAATGCCCCTACTTATACAGCCCAAATGGCATTAGCCTTCTTGGCAACAAGAGCACACTGTTGATTCATATCCAGCTTTTTGTCCATTGTAATCCCTAGGTCCTTTTCTACAGAACTGCTGCCTAGCAATTCAGTCCTTAGTCTGTAGCAGTGCATGGGATTCTTCCTCCCTAAGTGCAGGATTCCACACTTGTTCTTGTTGAATCTCATCAGAGTTCTTTCGGACCAATCCTCTAATTTGTCTAAGTCTCTCTGTATCCTATTCCTACTCTCCAACGTATCTACCACTCCTCCCAGTTTAGTGTCATCTGCAAACTTGTTGAGGGTGCAATACATGCCATCATTAATGAAGATATTGAACAAAAGTGGCCCCAGGACTGACCTTTGGGGCACTCCATTTGATACCGGCTGCCAACTAGACATGCATCAGAGAACTTATTCATCAGGTGAATTAGCAACAAATGCACCATCATCTTTGAAGAGTGGATCCCAAATAGTGAGCTGGGTGACATGCCTTTTGCTCTGAAATAGTCTGATTTTGAACAAGCTGCCATTCAGCTTTTATTCAATTAGTACACCAGAGTGTTTGTTTCCAAAAGCATATTTAAGAAGAATAGAGAGGAAGATGACAAAACTGGTAGGCGCTAAGATGTAGCCGTGCTTTGTGCCAGTATCAATGCTAAACTCAGAGGATGTTTCATTTTCATACTGGATAGTTGCCTTCATTCCTTTATGGAATTCCTTAAAGGGGGAGCGCACTTTGTGCGGACAGTCAATTTGACAGATACATGCCATTCCTGCTAACTCTGTCAAATACCTTTTGTAGCTCAGTGAAAACTACATAGAGAGGTGATTGTTGTTCACAGCATTTTTCTCGCAACAAGTGCATTGTGAAAGACATGTCCATCATGGAGCACCTGGCTCCCACATTGACTCTCAGAATAAGTCTTTTCAGCAGGACTCTTGCAAGCATCTTGCTGACCATGCTGAGCAGTGATAGCCCTCAGTAGTAGTTGCAGTCTGCTATGTACCCTTTATTTTTGTATAAAGTGATTATGTTTGCATCCTTCAGATCTTGGGGGTTTCTTCCCGGCAGGTACAGAGAAGCACCTGGATGTCACATGCAGGCTTTCTCCCCGCCCTATCTGTAGGAGCTCCAGAGATATCTAATTGCTGCCTGCTGCTTTCCCAGGCACAACCTCTTTGGTAGCTTTCTCTACATCAGTGACTGTCAAATTATTTATCATTGTGTGCCACATATGCAGTCCACAGTGTGTTTCCTGGGCTGCAGGGGCCAGGTGGCAGGGCAGCAGAGCCCGGACCCAGATCCTAGTCATGCAGGGACAGCAAGCTGCCTGCCCCAGATCCCCAAACCTGCAGAGCCGGCGGCAGCCCTGGATTCCTGACTTTGCCATGCTGGTCAGCAGAGCAGCCCAGAGCCCACCATGCCGGGCAGTTTGGAACCCAGACCCTGCCACACAGGCTGGCCTTTAGCACATAGCTGAGCTGGGCTGTGTGCTAATCAGGCCACAGGTTGAGAACTACTGCTCTACATCTTTGAGAGTTGGTGTTTGGTCCAGCTCCTGCATCATTGGAAGCTGGGCAATGGCAACTAAGACAGTATCACAGATAAAGTCATCCTTTGAGTAGAGTTCTTAGTAATGCTCAGTTCACTGATCAAGTTGTTCTTGCCTGTCAGTCAAGAAGGTACCATCTTTTGTTTTTAGGTTTGCAGTCTTTTTACAAGTTGGACCACATGCCTCTCTGATTCCATAATAGGTACGATGAAGGTCCCCTATTTTAAAGCAGGTCTGAATCTTTTTTTTTGCATAGGTCTTGCCAATAGTTCTGGGCACATTCTCTGGTAGCTTTGTAGACTGCAGCCTTACCCTCTTTGAACTTAAGACTTCTGGGATTATTTGGTTGTTGAGGTAAAGTTAGGCGAGCTTGCTTTTTCTTTCCTATGAGTGGGAACAGCAGATGTTTTGATGCTGCAAACTAGTCAGGTTATTTTTCCTTTGTTGTTTCAAAGACATCCTTGGCAGCAGCCAGTGTCTTATTCTTGAAGTTTTCCCATAAGGTGTCAGAATCAGGTGAATCAAGTTGATCCCTTTCAGAAAAACCTAAAGCACACGTTGAAACTTTGCACATTTGTCAGAAATCTTCATGTCAGTGATGCTGAGGCAAGATTTGCCTTTTGACTTCACATGATGCATCTTTTTATTCTGGAATTGGAGCTTGGCCCTGACAAGGGCATGGCCAGTGTTGCAGTTGGTTATCAGGTGGTACATTGTGAATATTTCTAAGACAGATCAAGATGAGATCAAGTTGATGCCAGTGTCCTGAGCAGGAGTGCCTCTATGTGACCTTGCTGCCACTGCTACCAGCAAAATAGATATTCAAGACTGTCACCTCACAAGAGGCTCAATGATACACTGGCCATTTGTGTTGATGTTACCTGTGCTTTGTTAGCCAATGATGTGTCCCCAATGGTTGCAGGACTTACCCATGTGGGCACTGAAATCACCGAGTCTGTTTCTTAGGGGGACATTCTTGATGATTTGTTTCAGTTAAAAATAGAACTCACTTTTTTGCTGTTTGGAGCAGTCAAGTGTTGGTCTGTAGATGGGGAGAAGAGTCCAGGTTCCAGAGTTCATATTCACATCCAGCCATAAGATTCTCTCATTGATAAATGCCAGAGGGATAAATGCACTGAAGACAGACTTCTTGACAGCAAAACTGACACAGTATACCTTTAGTTCATTTTCAGATTTGGTAGTCTAGCAGAAGTGGTAGTTTACTTCATCTAGTGATCCAGTTTCCAAAAGACTCATCTCATTGAGAGCTGCAATATCGACTTCCAGTAGTTCTCTGTCAATTATGGCTGTTTTCCGATGTTCATTGTCTCTCAGTTTAAGGCCAGTTAGCATAATGTGAACATTCCAACATCAATGATTACTTTAGAGCCAGGAAAGAAGCTGGAAGGAAGCTTTTTTAGCCCACCTTTTCTAGAGCTTTCCATGAACGGAGGTAAGCAGGCTGCCCCTACATAGCACTGTTTGGACAACTGAGCCACTGCCAGATGCCTAGTCCTTCCCCACCAGGCCAAGCAACCATCCACCTTTGATGTGTATATCTAGGCAAAACCTTTGATGTGTATGCCTAGGCAAAACAAAGAAGGAAGGGGTTGCCAAAGGCCTTCCACCTTCTCTGTTGGCAGGGACTATAGAACACCGAAGACAAGACGAAGATCAAGATCAATCGGTACAGGCCTGCTTCAGCTTCTAGCTGGCACACCACTCTGAGCTGAAGGAAGCATCTGTCTCATTGCATTTGCAGCTGTACCTTTTCTAAATGGCTGTGGCCCCAGTAGTGTAGGTACCGTTGGCCAACAGGATTCTAGCTCGTCCATTTTTCTGGGAACATTTCCTTTATCCAAGGGGTTCCACTACCCTACCCTTGTGCACCACTGAGGCTTCCCAATGGGAAACAGATTTATTGATTGGCACTCGTCACTCGCTATTGCATTGCTGGCTGCACCATCTATGGGTCCAGTGGTGAATCCTGGAGGAACCAGTCAGTAATCAATCTGAAAGTCGGACACACTAAACAAGAAAGTCATGATGAACCTTGGCACAATAGTCCAAAAAAGCAAAATGCAGAGAAATGCCTTCAGACAGTCACAGCAGCAATAATATTTCCCTTTAGAATATCTTTAAAAACAAGACCACAACTTGAAAGCTGAAACAGACATGTTTTCTTGTCATACATTTTCTTCTGCATGGGGATAAGTGATTAGAAAATCCCTTCTGCTCCCAATTTTACCCCATATGCCTGTCACATCTACTGAGCTGCATGGCTCTGGTGCTGAGCTACTGGGAATAACTGGCTCCAGTTTTCAATACTGGCTGTTAGCTTGCAAATAAATAGTCTTTAATTGACCCTTCAAAGCACACATTATTCTGCTTGTAGGATAATCAATATTACTACACCACCTTTCCCACCTTTAGAACAAGGCAATTGTTGAGGGTAGTAGTACACCATGGCAGCTGCCACTTAGGAATTAACTCATTCAAAAACATATGCTCAGAGAACTGTTTCAAGGCTGGTGACATTAAAATGTAAAACATAGTTCACCACTCTTTTCTCTATGTCCTATCTATTTAAAAATCTCTTAACAAACCATTTAATGTGATTTAATAAAATCTAAACCAACAAAGATAGATGCTTTGATTTAAATTTAATGCTGTGTGGTTATTAGTCAAGATAGTTATCTTGTACTATGCACAAAGGAATATAACTTTATAATTGTTTTATACAATAATATAATTGTGTTCCAAATATATCCTTAACAAAACACTGAATTGTAACGTTTTATCTTAAAGTATTTTAAATCAGGGTACAAAAAGATAGCTAGGAATTTTTCCTGGTATAAAAGTAGTTGCTCTCCTTCAGAGCCCATTAATATACATTTTACTACTATTGCACAGTAAACGAAGAGATTTACATCTTTGTCATTCAGACACAATTTGGTGGTACTCTCTCTGAGTTCCTGCCATATCTCCTGTAAATATACATCTTTTCAGACACCCCAAAGGTGGGGTTTTTTTGGAGGGGTGGGGGAAGGAGGGTTGGTTTATTTGAGGGATTCCACTTAAGCAGGGACAGCCGAAGCATGTCATTTTATAAACTTCTCAAACTATTTTGGACTTTGCAAAACTAGTTTGATTCATGAGCCATTTTGTTTGAAATCTTAAACCAGGTCGTTTGTTTTCCAAAGACCGAGTCAGACTTAAGAACAAAACAAGATGATTTTTTTAGCCAAAGGGAAGCCTGTGTTGTATTAGAAATAAAACAGTGTTCTCCAAAACTAAGCTTGCAACAAGACATGTCTTACATATTTTATTAAATGGAATTTCCTTTTTGATCAAAAGTTCTCTCCTCTCTCCCCTCCATTTTTCAAAAGATATTTGTTTTCTCTCTTGCATAGTCACTACTAAGTGTATTTTTTTTAACTGGAAAATTAAGCATGTCTATGCATAAATCACAGAAAGGCAAGATCTGAAATGCAATAAATCCAGAACACCTACATAATCATAAAACACAGGAGGATAGTCCTACATTAAGCCTAGTTCTCTATTGTAAGCAATAGCTAAGAAATATAAATATAAAATAAGGATCTGTCTTTTGTCTTAAGCATTTCTACTGTGTCTACTACTAGAGTACCTAAGCACCATCACACCACAGAACACAGAAATTCAACAATCCAGAAATAAACCATGACCATGCAAAGAATAAAATTATTATCTTAAATTTGGAAATTATGAACTAAAACAAATGAATGTCTACTAGTAAATAAACTACAGCACAGATTCAGTTAGAATGTGCTCCATTTCCCCCTCTTTTGTCAATATATAATTTAGATCCAGTTATGTTCATGTAGGTTTAAAAGTAGGTAAAATAAATTTACGTAGGTATAATCCTCACTTTCTCTAGGAAGGTTTTCAGCTTTTTAAAAAAAATCTCAACTCCGACTTTGTCCGGAGGAAAGTGGATGTGAATAGGAGAGAGAAAAGGAAGCATAAAGTAACTGACTGCACTACGTTTTTTGTCTTAGATAGAGAGGACAGTATTGCTTTGGCTTTAACTGACGACAAACTCAGGAAATTTCCTTTGTAACTAATCTTCGCTGAAGGTGATGTTGACAAGTTTGTTGCCTATACTGACAGGTTAGTCAGGCAACTTACCAATCACAGGAGAAGAGACAAAGGAGTTGAGGAGCACACGTCTCTTTCCGAAGAAGCCATTGCAGCTGCCAAAAGTTACCAATAAAAGGTAGAAAACAAAAACTTAGATGTTGAAAAAGAAGCTCCACAATTTTGAAAAGGGTGGGTGCAGGAAAAAAAGGCAAAATCATCTGGATTCTCGAGGCAGCTGTCTCCTTTGAAGCCTGGCTTCTACAGGTAGAAGATCTAGAAGGTAAAAAGAAACATTTAAATTGGATTATCTGTCTGGATCTTAGTTCCAAGGTTTTACAATAAAAATCAACATACACCAATTAATGTCTACCTCTGTAACTTCTATGATCACAGCTAAAATGTAAATATTCCCCCACAGTTAACATGCTGTGGTATCTGAAATACTACAGTATTTCACTAGACTATGTAGAGAAAGATTCAATGACTCCTCAGACACCAGGGCATAATGGAATTGTAATTATATTATCTTTTTCCAAGCAAAACAATTTTTATAATGGATTTTGTTTCATCAAAACTTTCTTGTGAATGACACTAACATTTGCAACTTTAATCCTATCTTCAAGCATTTTTGCTGGAGTTTACTTTTGTACATCCAGCCAAACTGAAGATTTTCCTGCCCAGTGACCTGAAAATATTTGATTCCCCAAAATATGCTAAAGTTTTCCTTAATAAAGACAAGTATGGCTCACTGAGATCCAGATACCTGAAAACTACCTAATCATAAACACTAAGTTTACCCATAACAATTTTCAGTGCATTATTTCCCTAGTTGCTTGATTTTCTTCATATTGTATACATCTTACTTTCCAATTTGTACTCAAATACTTTTCTCCTGCCACTACATGTCTCCTGTTACTTTTCTCAGATCTTCCCTCTTTCTGATTCTCTAGCAAGTTTGAGACAATATAATTTTCCTTCTTTTGTAACATTTTGGATTTTTGAAAAAAATTCAATGTTTTGGAAACATTGCTTTTTTTTAAATTTGGAATATGAACTATAAATGAGTAATACTAATACAGAAAGAGAAAAGTGCGCAATTTCTCAACAAAACTGAGAAATGTATTTTATTTCTAAGTTACAAAGAAGATCGCTCAAGAGATGCATGTACTGTTAAGGCAATATATGTGTGGGTGTATTCTCTTGCATTTTTAAATGTAATTGGATTTCAAGGTGCATATTATAAATACTATTTGTTATCTCCTTCTCATTTTCCACTATTTCCTGGCTGATTAATCTTAAAAGACTGTGGTCAAAGTTTTCAGAAGTGCTCACTCAGAATCAGGGGTTTGATTTTCAGAAAAGAGCCCAGCTTCCATTTAAGCACCAGAATAAGTGGCCAGATTTTAGTCTAACTCGGCATGTTGGGCACTGAATACTTTCAAAAATCTGACCCAAAGTGAAAATCCAAAGACAGAAGAATAAAACCACATAATTTACCAGTTTATAAACAGCCGTAGTTTTGCATCTCAGTGATGGCTGTATTTCAGTATTGCATGAAATTATTTTTCTGTGGGTGTATATAATTTGATAAAGATTGTGAAGAGATTTCTGACTCTTTAGGAAGAAAAGAGGTCAGATGTAACTGTAAAACAATATTGTGGGGAAGAGAGAAATGGAGGAAGGATTGGTCCTACTAAATTCATCCAAACAAAGGATCTTTTGTATGAATGGATGTGGTATCTCCTCAGTGGGGAGAGTCAGCTGCATCCATGGTATAATCGACACACACCGTCCCCTTGGACTCCACAGAAACTTTCCATGGGTTTGGTGCTCCATATGTAGGTTAAGATGGGCAAGTCAGCGGAACGATCTTCCTTCCACCCCAATCTGCCGCACAGCAGAAACTCACCTAAAAGTTAATACAGCCTCCAAACTTTTGTAGTGGAATGAAAGGTCAAGATGCAGATGCCAGCTGGGAATTCTTCTTCATGGCAAGGACCCTAGACCTCTTGTGATCTTCAAGTGTTTAATGACAACTTTATGTATGCATCTTGATAGTTCTTTGAATTTTTAATGAAATGCATTATTATATAGGCCCAGTGTGGTGGTGCGCGCTTGTATTCCCAGCTGCTTGGGACGCTGAGGCTGGCAGCTCGCTCAGGGTTTCTGGGCTGCTGTGTGCTACGCCTCTCGGGTCTCCGGTGCTACTGAGAGTCTGGCCGGCAGGTAGCTGGAGGACTAGCTAGAAAAACATGTATGAAGTGTTGTGATCAGCGCTCTCCCTGTGAGGGGTGATGGACCGATCGATCAAGGTGACATTAATATATTAGAGTTTGCATACAATCTCAGGGTGAAGAATGGGGGATTGGTCATGGACTTCTATGAAATAAATACCAAGTAATTTCCTCACTAAATGAAGGTACAGAATTTGTCAACTCTTCCCTCTTTTGGCATTTGCCTGGAATGAGACAAACCATTATTACCATGAAAGGCTGAAAGCTTGTGATTTCAATGGCTCAGTACTTGTAAAGTATTTACAAAGGCATTCTGCTAGGTCATTGACCACTGACAAAGCTGGAAGAAAGTAAATTAACAATGTTCACTGTGATCCCTCATAAAATTTCACAGTGAGTCACCAGTCACAAGTAGCTTCTTGCTCATTTAGAAAAATACGAGGTTATGGGAGAGGGCTGAATGAATGAACAAAATGGTCCATGTACTTCTTTCACTCTAAAGAGAATACAGAAGGACTAAAGACAAAGACTGATTTCAGGGGCATATTTTCAGCTAGGTGGCCTGTCTTTAGCAGGTTCAAGCTGTGTCGGCAACTCTGTGATCCTAAGAGCATCCCAATGTCAGAGGGCAAGGGGTCCCTGGTATATAACAATGAGTCTCAGCTGGCTTGACCAGTTTAGTGCACCCTAACCCACTGTTGTCATAATCTGCATCTAAAAGAGATCATGTAAGGTATCTTATGTGAACTGGTAACATGCTGGTTGTTAATGTTACTTTGTGGTGCACATATATGGTGACATACAAAAATTAGAATTTTGTGCTTGAAATATGTGCAATATGGAAAATGTGTTCAGCTGATAGATATCAAGGCACCCTATCATAGACAAAGGAATGTGGTTCCACCTGCTTGAATGCATCTTCAATGTAAATTGAGCAAGGAAAGACAATGGAAGTATATTTACATAAATGTAAATACAGCCAAACTAGCCAGTGGGGGACAGAGCCACTTAATTATTGTGAGGGGGGGGGAAAGAGGTGGGGAGAGACTACAAAAATTATCAGGGTACCAGCCACCTGGTGAACACAGCGAGCTGACATGACTTCCTGACATTGAAAACAAAAAACAAAACAAAACAAACAAAAAGAACTTTGAGGGCACAAGCAGAGAGGGAAAGCCCTTTTGGTATCCTTCACCAGAGGAGACAAACCAACCAAGTGCTTTGGGCTTTGTGTTGAATCCTGGCTACAGACTGGCCAGCCATGCTGGAAGAACAACTAGGGTGAGAAAACTACTCTGACCAAAAATTCTAGTGTGTTAAGTTAGGATCTAGTCTTAGAAGTGTATCTTTACTTGTATGTGTTTGTAACCATTTTTAGCACTATTCCTTTCACTTGGTATCACTTAAGCATATATTCTTTGTTAATAAACTTTATCTTGTTTTATTATACAACCATCTCAGTGCAGTGTTTCAAACTGAAGAGTAAAATCCTCAATCAAACTAACAGGCTGGTGCTGTTTCTTTAAGGGAACAGCAAACTTGATAAGGTTTTGTGAGTGATACAGTGAGAAAGGCTGAGTGCTGCAGAGGAGATGGTCTTGGGGTGACTTGGGACCAGAGGAGCTGTTGGTGTCATACTGCAAGGAGTAAGCAGGCTGGTAGAAGCTGAGCCAAAGCTGAGCAGCACAGAAGCACCCAAGCTTGCAGGACAGGTAGTGACACAACCCCTTATTGATCTGGTTGAACCTCCAAAGCATCACAAACATTTGTACCTGCATTTTGTGGCAACAGTTCAGTTTTATCTTCAAATGTGATTACCTGAACCACTGACCACTTTGGACAGTTAGCAATACAATTAATTAAATTTGCACGCACAATCTGGGAAGCAGTTCTTCAGCCCAGCTGAAATTTTAGTCTTTAGGTACTTGTTATCCCCTGTTTTGCTTTCAGAAATCAACTCTTCTGTTGTAATAGCCAAAAAATCAAAATAGTAACCAAAGAATTGATTTGATTTTGAAGTTGTTGAATAAAGCAAAAAGAAGCAAAAGGAGTCTAGACAAAACATGTTCTGGAAAAATAATAAAATTGAGGGATACATCTCTTTCATCATCTGCATTTTGGGTGGGGGGGCATGTTTGCTATATAGCTGCAATCTAGTTTGACTAGGAACGTTACACTTTCATGCTACCATCCCATTCCTGCAAACACTTATGCACATACTTAAATGTAAGTAATTCCACTGACTTCTGTGGGGCTGCTCATGGGTTTAAAGCTAAGCATGCATGTAGGTCTGAGGATGTAATGCTTTCTACTTAAAACCACATATTAATTTGAACTTTTGAAAATTGTTTTGACATTGTTCTCTATTTATATAAACCCAAAATAATAAAAATGGCTTTTTTTTAAGAACAACAAATTCCAAGAATCTGAAAGTTCAGACAATAAACATTTGCCATCATGAATTGTAAGTGAAATCCAGCTGAAAGCACATCGCCCAGTCATGCAACCCTTACTTTGATTAAGGGTAGCACAATCAGACCCATTACTTGTAATTTAGAATTATTCTCATTCTCAATTATAGACCTGAGTATCTAGACTGTGGTGGCCATCTTGGCACAACGGAGACATCTTTATTGTGCCACTGGCAGTATGAGACTCATATACAAATTGTATTCAAATACAGCTAAATCTCTAGACCTTCAAGCCTTATTTCATCACATCCTTTATAAGTGATGCTTATCAGACACACGGTTGCAAATGTGATAAACATGCTAGTAGAATTAAAGAATACAGTTATCAAGATGCTAAATAAGCCCCAAATTCTAGAGCCATTGGACTTTAATAGAACAAAGATTTGGCTCCAAATATCACGTGCACTTTCTCAGGAAGACTTCCAAATATCATGTTTGAGACTCCACCGACCCAGGGGCTCAAATGTATTACAACAACAAAATTGGGTGATTCATACAGTAAATGTGCCTCTTATAGACTTATACAGCAATATTACCAGTTTCAGTAAAAGTTGCATTAAACCTTGTGCTTTCAAACAGGCAAAGAATAAAATCTACAACTTTTCTCATTATCCAGATAATGGGACAGATTCAGTCATTGATTGCAGTGAACCTACAACAGGGATGAATTTGAACTAATGCCAGTAATATGCTAAAAGCCATAATGATATGTACCAGATAAAATACATTCAAATTACTGTTAAATATAAGCAGCTAAAGTTAATTTACACGTGGAGACAGTAATTTTAAATAATTATTTCTGAGCACTAAGGACAGTAAATATTAACCTTAATGGTTAATGGGGAAAGAAAAAAAAGCACAACAGAACTTCCAGCAAAAACTAGAAACAGGAATAATATCTTTAATATGAAAAAATTGCTGAACCAATCACAAACAGCATGAGAAAGCCAGTTCTGAAAAAGAGCCAAGCCACTTATGTACATACTTAGCTTTATGCATGAGTAGTACCATTCACATCAGAAGACCTACTAGCAAGTTATGCATATATGTAAGTGTTTGCAGACTTGGACCCTATGTGCCCCTTTGGTTGGCAGTCTCAGCTTAAAGGGCAAAGACTAAATAGACACGAAGACTGAACAAATTTCTCACCCTTATGAGTCTTCAGGACAGTGTTGACGCACATTGGCTTGGGAACTCTGCACCCTTCAGATATCCCTTAAAAACCACAGCAGAGACAGACAGACATTCCACAAAAACTGCTGCCAAAAAGCCAGAGAGACTGGCAAAGCCACAGTGACTTTTGATTCTATTCATTTATTTTCTTTAATGAATATTTAGATCAAGGTCACACAGGCCTAAAATAACTTTTTAAAAAAAATCAAAAGGATCGGATAGGGAGAAAGACATAGACGCAAACATGGACCAATGAGACACATGCCACAGTTAAATATGGAGGCTGCAACTTATAAACTATTGTCTAACAAGGAACCCCTTCCCAAACTGCCTAGCAAGGCCATCACAGTGCAGAATTTAACTTGGGACCTATGGCCAGAAGCCAGAAGTCCCAACCCATTCCTCTCTTCCAGGCTGGGAAGTAGGAAGGATGAGCTGAGGGGAGTTCCACAGTATGCAAGATGTGGAGGTGTATCTGCTGACCATGTGGTGATGTGCTCGGGACCCATTCCCAAGCAGTCCCTTAGGTTACAGTGGTCTGACATCAGACCCATTCTTAACTCACCAGCCATACTGAAACCCATCAAAATTGGAATATGATGTAAATCCCTAAACCAGGCCGGAGGGATACCAGATGGGAGGTGAAAAAACAGTCACCATATGGCAAAAAAATCCCTTCCAGAACTCAAATAAAATCTGCTGATGAGCATAGCCCCTGGCTTGCTAAGAGATCCAGCATACTAAGTGAGGATGGGGCTAGAATACAGCCAGAAAGTCTGTAGGCCAGTTCTGGGCAGAAACAACTCCTCTTTCTTCCTCTCTGCCTCTGCAGATGGGACCCAGTCAGTCACTCTGTCCTTACCAAAATCCTCCAAAGGCAGCAGGAATGAGTGGGATAGGTTCAGAGATCAGATATTGTTAGAGCCAAGCCATTCATCACTCTCTCTCCTCTCCTTGCCCCAGAACAACGAGGGAGAGGAAACCAGCAGGAGCTTGAGTTGTCTCCCCTTTGTGTGTGTGTGTGTGTGTGTGTGTGTGTGTGCGCGCACGCGCGCACGGCAGTTCAGCTTGGAAAAGAGAGAACTAAAAAGGACTATGCTAGAGGTTTATAAAATCATGACTAGTGTGAAGAAAGTGAATAAGGAAGTGTTATTTAGCCTTTTACAGAACACAAGAACCAGGAGTCACCCAATGAATCTGATAGGCTGCAGCTTTAAAACAAACAAAAGAAATAAGTTCTTCACCCCATGTACAGTCAGCCTGTGGAACTCATTGCCAGTGGATGATGTGAAGACCAAAAGTATAACTGAATTCAAAAGAGAATTAAGTTCATGGAGGATATGGTCCATCAGTGGCAATTAGACAAGATGGTCAGGGATGTAAACGCATGATGTATGTGTTCCTAAGCCTCTGACTTTAAGATGCTGGGACTGGACAACAGGAAATGGATCAATCAATAACTGCCTTATTCTATTAATTCCCTCTAAAGCATCTCACATTGGCCACTATCAGAAGACAGAATACTGAGCTAGATCGATGATTGTCGGACCCAGTATGGCCGTTCTTATGTAAAACTGCAACTTAAAGCTGGATTTTCTACTCAACTAAAGACTGTAAAAATCGCTGGGACTTTCACCGAACGAAATGAAAGTGTTTGAAATATTTCACATAGGAGTCTGTAGCTGTAGCAATTTTGGCTGTAATCTACTCAGATCTTGTGAACTAATTAAATTTTTTTCTAGTCAAGAGAAACAGTCAAGTGAAACCCAGATTTTACTCAGCAGCAATATGGACCCAATATACCAGAACAGTTTTAGAAAAAGGTGTGGCTTATGGAGATTCCATTCACTTGTTCAAAAGACAGTCTTATGGTTCTGGAACTAGCCTATCATTCAGGAGTGCTGTGTTCTATTCCTTGATTTATCATCCATGGTTTCTGTGTAACTTCGGGCAAATCACTGAACCTCTCTGTACCTGAATTCCCTACTTGTAAAACAAGCTAAATGTATGTGAGATTACTGTAAAACATGCATCACTTAAGAGGATCTTCACTATGGCCCAAGTAGATCAGATTGATCCCAAAGTAGCCAGAAATACTGTTTTTACAATATTTTTTAAAAGACAAGCAGAATTTTATTCAAACAGGACTTGTAATTAAAAGAAAACGCCTGGCTTCTTCCATGGGAGATTTTCACATTCCCAGCCTTTGTACAAAGTCAGTTATTTTTATATATTTTTATTGCTTCATCTCTAAGTGAACAATTTGAAACATTTAAAAGGGTTTGTTTGGCATATGTGGACCAAAGATCAGACAAAACTGTGTTTTCCTTTTTCTATTGCAAAATATTTCACTGTGAATTTTCTCCTTTTTATCACTGTATGAGAATAATTACGTTTCCTGATCACAGATGGCTGTGAGAGGCTCATTTGACTACTTAGAATTGCTTCATGCTCCCTAAAAGGCAATTAAAATAAAAGTTGTGTAAAGACTGACTTTATCTCATCGAATGCACAGATGATCCATCCCCATTTTATTACTCTTCCTTTTTCAACCATAATAAACCAAGATTGTGGAAGCAAAAGGCCTATCACCCTGTCTTTTCAGCACAGAGGGAGCAATGATGAGGGGAGAGGAAGAGTGAATATTTTGCTACCCATCTCACTATAAAGTCTTAAATGAACTAGTGAAACACCTTTGTATTTCCCAAGTTTTACCAGAATGCCACAGAGAAGAATACTCATTTCTAGGGAATAGAAGGCCAAGAAAGAATCTAGCTATACTCTCTCGTTCCACTTCAGCAGCTTATGGTACCTCTGGGTGTCTCTGTAGAACCCTGGCCCACAACCAATGCATATGGGTTGAATGAAATCACAAGTAAGAGTTTATAAAATACAACTGAGGGAAATTAATTTATTTCAAAGTCAAAAGTAATTTGCAACTGAAAAAAGGGTTTGGTTCTGAGTTGGCTCCTACGGTGTAAAGTCAGTGGAGTTCTTCCTGATTTACATCAGCGTGAGGAGAATCAGGTCTAAAACTCTATAAAGTCTTTAGAAAGCCTCTTTTCTGACCATCAGTAAAATAAAGAGTGCTCTTCTGATGGCTGAAAATGATCAGTCACCCCCCTGTTTTTACCTTTATTATTGACCATGCATGTTTTTCTTGCATTATGTTTTTCTTCAACATGCAGAAACACAACAAATCAGTTTCCTTCTGTTCTTGGAAGCAGCCAGGACTAACAATATTGTTTGAAAGCCAAAAAAAATTATCTCCAGCACATGAGAGTGAGGATTTAGCCTCACTACGTAGGATAACGGATGGAGATTTCCTTATTTCTACTTTTTAATTCTACACTTCATATTTAATGTTTTTATATTTTGAATCCTCTACTATTAATGGAGGGTTGATGGTGGTGAAGGGATTTTTTGTATTTTTTTTAATTATTGGATTATGTGGTGCACTGCAGTTCTCCCTACATATTAATCTATGTCAATAAAACTTGTATTTCCAGTTACGCTTGTTTCCTCTACTCATATTTTAGTTTTACCTTACATAATATTGCACTGTATAAAGAAGCAGAAAGAAGATATTGAAAAGGCTGCCAATGTTCAGTTTCCTCTGATAATTTTTACAAATCTTCTGGCAATTTTAGGAATTATCCTACTGATTGGCACTCTCATCAGGTATTATTCCAGTGTGGTACAATCACCAAAAAAATCTATTTAAATAAACAAACATGTTATTTAAATATTTAACCAATCAGCAATGTGACACTGTCTAACTCTCAGGGCTCAGAAGTGACTCCTCCACTGAAAGACAAATAAACGATAATACATAATACTGAGAGCATTTTTTTATCCATAGATTTTAATGCAGTTTACAAAGGTGACTAGGAACCATTAACTTTATATCACAGATAGGGAAAGAGACAGGTGTAAAATAACTTGCCCAAGGTCACATAAGAAATCAGTGGCAAAGACAGAAAGAGAACCCAGCTTTCCACTTTCCCAATCTGGTCCCCAATCCACTGGACCATGCTACGTCACTTCCTTACAATATTCCTCCCCTCCCCACATATTGCTAAAGGAGAGAATCACCGTTAAAAAAAAAAATTACTATAGCATACTGTGCAGCTTGAACATAAAACATGCAAACCCTGCATGTGTGCTATGATCATGATTATTTCCATGCTTAGTTCTGTTTATTATTATTTTTTAAAAACCTCCTACCACCTATCACTGTAACAAGAACAATTTTATAAGTAGTATACAAGAGACGAGGTCCACTGACTCTTCAGTTACTAGCACCAAGAAAAATAGACGTCGTAATGTAGAAGAATTTAGCTATTTAGGATGAATTTTATTCCTGGTTTATACTGGCTTTTCCTGATGCACAGTGGGGTCCAGGATTTCCAATGTTGGAGAAGTCTACTAGTCAGAGATCACAGATGCATAAAATACTCCCACCATGCAGGAGGTGAATTAGAAGTGTTGCAGATAGCAAACAATGTCCAAAGAGTTAGCAGTGCACTGAATTAGTGAACAGTGAAAAGTAAAACAGCCTCCTCCTTTAAAAAATGACTGCACCTCAGGTCTATAATCACACCACACAGAGCCATACAAACTCCTGTTTTACTAAGGAATACTCACTGTTGACTCAAAGTGTGTTTTCCTTGAACTGTGTAAAATAAAAGAACTAGGGTCTGATCATAGAAGCCTGCATTCAGGACTGCACTAGCCATAATTACACAGTAAAGTCCAGTGTGACTTCAGCTACAGGGCACTGACAGGATACATATCCACAAACAATAGGAGTGTATCCTTGAACAGGCAGAATCAGCAACCTGCAGGTAATGATATATGAGCTAGACAATTAGAGGTAAATGTTAACAGTATTTCTACAGTTATGTTGGCAAGAACAGATTTAACTGTACTAAAGGACTGGGAAGTAAAGGATGAGCATGCAGCATGCGCCAAAGTGCAGGCTTCTCTTTCCACCTAGCGTGAGCCATCCGCACGTATAAGTCATAAACACATATGTTAATGTCATAACAGCTGCTTTGTTACTAGCTAATGTGCAAGACATTAAAGGGATGCTGTTCCTACATAAAGCAGCAAATACCACCCTCTCAACAGGTACCAGAAGGATAGGAATTAGAATGATCTCTCAGGGAGACATTCCAGCTATCAGCATATGGTAACTGAAGCATGAAGTGTGGAGACAGCACTGCTGCAAAGAGGCTATAGAGCAATGATGAAAAGGTGGCACTTAACTGAAGCTTTGGAAACCACTTATCCTACATGTATTCCACTACGTTACATTTGCATCCCACTATACAACTGACTTGTGGGGGATCATTTTACACCCAAAATTCAGACCACATTTTAAAATATTCCCTCTCCGAACTTTGTTTTGTCTGTGATCACACATTTTAAAGCCATCCCCTCTGTTTCAGAGAGCAATCAGGTCATTGCAAGAAGTGCCCATGGCTCAGCAGAGGACAGTGAATGAAGCACAGTGGACTACAGCAATTCCCTACTCAGACATGGTCCCTACAAGAATAAATCTTAGTTGGTCAAATTGCCTGAGGCTAGAGAGAGAGTCAGGAGACATAACCTGGTCTTAAATCTGTGTTTCAGTTCCCCAATAATACACTTCCATGCTTCCTAATGGTATCGCCAAGTTTTTTCTATCTATTGTACGTATATGGCTGTCAAGACCGCAGTATCTGAATGCCTCACAATATAATGTATTGATCCCTACAAGACTCTGTGAGGTAGGGAAGTGGTATTATCAGATAGGAAACTGAGTGACGGACAGACTAAGTGTTCTGTTCAAAATCACACAGGAAGTCTGTGGTGAAACAGGGACTTGAACTGGGGTCTCTCCAGTCCAAGGCTAATGGTCTAATCACTGGACCATCCATTCTAAGCTCTTTAACATCTGATATGTGCTTGAATACTATGGTTATGGAAGTCAGTATGTACACTGATCTTTAAAATAGCTATGCAGCATAGATAGTCGTAATGCAAATTCCCATACTACCTTGCCTGACCTCAGCTCAGTTCTGAACACATGACCTCTAGGATGAAAGATGTTCAGACTCCAGGCCCACTCATACCTTTGACACTCTTTTAAGAGTGCCAATACATATGCATATCTGCCCCTATATGATGATGTTTAGGCAGTGTGGATATCTGCCTATTAGCAATGTGGAAGAGACAGACCATCAACTCAATATTTTAATCTTAAGAGAGGTAGAGCTTTGCATGGATAAAAAATGTGCATCTGCATCCAATCCACAATTCGCAAACACAGTTCATGGATATCTGAGGATATGAAATAGATATCACAGATTTGCTGGGCTGTACTGATGAGCTATCAAGAGTCTTCAATCATTACCAGCTTAAACTGGATTCAAAATAGTGTTCTGGGGAGGAAAAAAAGCACTGTAATAACCCATTGCATCATTGTTAACATGTATCCTGAACATTAACTGAGCAAAATATTTGAAGGCTATAGATCAAGACAACTATTTGCCCTTTAAATGGCAAGCTGATGATTCATCCCCACTCAACCGTTCAAGTCACCTATTAATGTTCCCTCCTCACCTTTCTTAAATAAGCAAAAATGAACTGAACCTTTAGATCCAATGTTTAGGATAACCACTTCATTATTATACTATTACTTTCTGAAATAAAATAGAAACAAGACCAAGGATGCCTAATGAAAGGACCTGTGTTATGGCAGCATTATGGTTCTTTCTATTATATTAACCCACCCATTAATTTTCATGGAATTTTTATATCTGATCCAACACCATTATAGCATTTAATTTGTTGCATCCAGACCAACCCAAATGAAAAGCAAAATCTGGTCTCCTATCCTCTGTATAAACAATCATAAAGAAATACATTTTTCATTAAACCTGCTTTGGAAAAATAGTATTATGTTATATAATTATGTGACCTGTACCTTTGCATGCAACTGAAAAATTTTATTGGTTGAGAGGTTAAAGTTTCTATAGATTCCCCATATCTTTGTAAGGAAAACTCATGAACTGGCCAAAACTTTTAAGATGGACACCACTTTTTGAACTCTGCCCACTTTACTAGGAAACAAATACGAAAAAGGAAAGCTGCCAAACATGCAGCAGTAATCAATTTCAAACATTAACCTAAAGTTAGATTTTCCAAATATAAAAGAGGAAACTGCATGTGTTACCATGAGCACTGCTTTCACTGTCTTTTTCAAAAAGATTTTGAATTAAGAGTTAAAACTTTATTTTTGACCCTAATTGTGTACCTACGAGATGGTGAAATAAGATTATCTAAATCTCATGCTTTAGGGCTTAATCTGATTGTCACAAGAGTCAGGAACGTTTCACAGATAGAGGTGTATCTTTCCCTCCATGTACAGTATTCAATAAGCTACACGTTAATAGGTGGTGGTGGCAACACGACTCATCCACATATAATATTTACATATGTATGCAGTGAGTTTTTTAATTTTTGAATGCATTCATCTTTGTGTCTTTCTCTGCTTTCTTTAATGGGTATAATGGGTATAATGAACTACAAATTACCCCTGCCGTAAGGGATAATTTTCCTAAACCCTTCTCATGCCATATCGCCTTTTAGGCCAAGTCTACACTACAAATTACATCAGCATAATTACATCACGTACGGGAGTATGGTATACCGACCTAATCCCTTGAGTAAACAGCACTATGTCAAAGGTAGTGTTTCTCCCTTTAACACAGCATTCACCTCTCAAGGGAGGTGGATTAACTATGTCAATGGCAGAAGCTCTCCCATCGGTGTGGCAGCATCTTTGCTAAAGCACTACAGCAGCACAGTTGCACTGGTGCAGCTGCGACACTGCAGCACTGTATGTATAGACAACTGCTTAAGTTTCACTCCATGCCCTACTGATTCCAAGAACAAAGTTCTGTACGTTTTGTAATGTAATCCTTTTTAAAATCTTTTTTCTGTTTTCCTTTGGAGAAGAGTTCTCCATATTCCTCTTACTGCATAGTGAACATACCATCTGGGCTTCAGTACCTAGGTATGATAGAAACATTTTAAAAAGGAACATTCTAAACCTGGGCAGCCCCAACATGCAGCTCCTTTTCTTTTTTTAAAAAAAGGATCTGAATAAAATAATACAGCATCAAAAAATACTGCATCAAATTAGCTGCCTCAACCCACAGCTGGAAGAGCAAATAGATGTCAGAGAAACTTATGAGCTTCTATTCTCTTAACTCAAGAGGATAGATTTGGGACTGGAGTGTTGATTCATTAGACTACCAATCCTTAAAAAGTTCACTTTTTCAATTGTTATGCACAAAATTTTATGTTATTAAGAAGTATTTATTAGTGTAAAAAATTGCAGTTATAAACTCATCTTCTGGTTTCTTAACATTCAATTTCTTGAAAAACAGTTTCATGACTGACCATTCCAAAGCACTGTTCACACACACTACACCAGGGGTCAGCAACCTATGGCACGCATGCCAAAGGCAGAACGGGAGATGATTTTTAGTGGCACTCGCACTGCCTGGGTCCTGGCCACCGGTCCCGGGGGCTCTGCTACTCTCATGGAGTCCTACCACCAGCCCCCTGGGGTCCCATCCGGCAGCCCCCACTGAGCCTGCTGCTGGTCCCAGGTCTGGCCACTGGTCCTGGGCACTTTGCTGCCATCCTGGGGTCCCAGCTGCCACTCCAGGGCTCTTCAGCCGCCCCCAGCTGTGGACCACTGGTCCCATCGTGAGGCAGTGAGGGACAGACAAAAGCAAGAGGGGGCGCAGCTCAGCATCCCCACCTTAAAAATTAATACAGAGGCACTGGAATGGGATATTTTTAAGTCCTGATTTGCTGCTTACATCACTATCACATCACACAAAATAGCACATGGCATTTGATGTTGTGCATTCCATCTGTCGTGATTTTTTCCCCCATTGTAAGTTGAGGGGTACATTTGACAAAATGTCAGCTCCTAAGAAAGCAAAGTTAGATGTCCATTCACTTCATTTCACAACAACATTTGGGGCTAACTTGTGGCAAGGTTTTGGTATGCTTTGTAAACTGTTTTGATGCAATCAAAGCCTTTTTGTCGGAAAAAAAGACAAAACTACCCCAAACTGGATGATGACAAATGGTTGTATAAGCTCATATTTCTAACTGATATCACTGCTCATCTAAATGAACTCAACCTCCATTTCCAGGGTGCAGGGCAAATGATTCAGGATCCATATGAAACCTGGAAGGCATTTGTTGTAAAACGAGCAGTTTTTTCTCGGGATTGTCTAAACTTCGACTTTCTGCTACTTGCAACACATAAAAAAGAGCTATCTACATGTTGCACCATCAGTCTCAATGAGATTGGAATGTACCTGCAAGAACTGGAATCAGAATTTTCTGACAGATTTCAAGAATTCCAGCGATTTGGCCCAGTGTTTTCTTTTCTAATTAAACCGGAAAAGTTCAATTAAACCAACTTGGATTTGTCTGTATTTCAGTGCCTGGGTGTTAAAGATTTCAAAATGCAGCTCATTCAGTTAAAAAGTTCAGAACTGTGGACAACGTATGGAGAACTGCAGAGCGCACTTAAAGCTACCGAGGAAGCATCATTGGCCCTCTATTCTGATCTGCTGGACAACCCTGGCAGTGAAATTTAACTGTCTGAAGAAAACTGTGTTTGCAATGCTTTCAGCATTTGTATCCACATACCTATGTAAACAGGTATTTTCACACATGAAATCTGTCCCTCTCGGAGCAGATTAACAACTGATCACTCAGAAGTCTGTGTGCAGCTTAAAGTATCCAAATACATGTCAGACATCGGAAAACCCAGCAAGGAAAAGCTAGGGCAAGGGTCATACTAAACTGATAAGATCTGCATTTTAATTTAATTTTAAATGAAGCTTCTTAAACATTTTAAAAACCCTATTTACTTTACATACAACAATGGGTTAGTTGTATATTATATATAGAGAAAGACCTTCTAAAAACATGAAAAGGTATTACTGGCCCGTGAAACCTAAAATTAGAGATAATAAATGAAGACTTGGCACATCACTTCTGAAAGGTTGGTGACCCCTGCTCTTCACTTTTCTTTCCATACCAGTTCACACAGTATAAAGAGTATTTTGCAAACATGGCTCTGCTTTACAATTACAAAGGCCTTTGGAAGTCTTGGGATATGTCTACATTTAAGCTGGGAGGTGTGATACTCAGGGGATCCAGGTTGGTACATACTGGGGCAGCTAGCCCATGCTGCTGCCTATGTTGCCCTTGGCTACGTTGCTATTTTTAGCTTGCTAACTTAAGCAAAGCTAGCACAGATACTTCTATGCAAGCTGGTAATCAGACCTCCAAGCTCAAATGTAGATACATTTGATAGTAAGATAGTAAGAGATTGAGTAACCAGGCATAGGTGAACAGCAATAGACTTGCTTGAATAGGTAGTATTCTTACCCTGACCCAAATGTTGCTTGCAACCCCCACAGCACATCAGTTTAAGCCATAAACATTTTTATGCTCTACCTGTTCCTGCTAGCAAATTGGCTGTAAGAGTCTCTAACTGATTCTGGGGGAGCAAACTGGGGAATTGGGAAGCTATAGCAGTGAGTCCTGCATTGAGTATAACTTGACTATACCCAAGAATGAGGTCCAAAGACTGCATATGCTGCATAACGTTAAGTCTCCTCTTCCCCACTTTCTGAGGTTTGTCTTTATTGTTAACTCAGTGGTAATGACAGTTCTACCAGATATCCAGATCCTTTTATGATTGTCTATACTAGCCAGATGGCAGAATTCTGTGAGTGTCCCTGGAAAAGTCAAAGTAGGAGAGTTAAATCATAACCAAGCAGGCCCATTTCAAGAAGGACGAACCTCTGCTCTGAGTTATATACTAAATAAAACAGACTCATATGAACATAAAGGGTCCATAACTATGTCTCAAAGCTGGTCTACACTTGGGGGGAGAGGTCGACCTAAGATACACAACCTCAGCTATGTGAATACCATAGATGAAGTCGAAGTATCTTAGATTGACTTACCTAGCCATCCTCACAGTGGTGAATCGACCGCTGCCACTCCCCCGTCGACTCTGCTTTCTTGTCTTGCAGAGATGGAGCACCGGAGTTGACAGGGAGCACATTCGGGGATCAATTTATCGGGTCTAGAGACACGATAAATCTATCCCCACTACATTGAACACTACCTGCCGATCTGGCAGGTAGTATAGACGTACCCTAAAAGAGTCACTGTTCTAAGATTTTCAAAAGACGTTAGCATAGGCCTAAACTGGGAATTTTACATTTGACTTCAATGAGGACTGGATTAGGTCAAAACTGTATGCTTCTAAAAATACCACGCTTGATGACTGAAGGACGCTAACAGCAACCCAAAACCACAAATCAGAACCTTTTCAAAGAACAGCATATGATTCAGCCACACAACCCTCTGCTGATTTTAATTCCCATTGAAGTGAAATCTGGTGAAACACTGCACATTTAGGGATTGATATAGCCACTGCCTTTCCTTGCTTGGCTCTCTCTGTTATTTGGAGCAGAATATCAAAGTTATCCTGGTTCAAATCATATCAAACAGTTACACAAATGGTTACATAACCTGAAAGCAGATATATCCAAGAGATGTAGCAGGACTACCATCTTGGCTCTAAGTAAACTTGTTCAGTCCTCCAAAAAAACAACAAATGATGATCCTGGCATATTGAAGGGAATTTACTTCAGAATCCTGCCTACAACACATTTTGACCACTAGTATGTACTGGAGATCCATCTTTCTCCAGGTCATTGCCCCGAGGGAAAGGCCAATGTTGGGGATGCTGCATTGTCGATGGCCCAGATGACCTTGTAAGCATTATGTCCTAGTCAGGATACAGAAGGCAGCACTTCTGGGTCCAAGGACGAGGAGTCAGAAGTTTCAGACAGTGGAGGTGCTGCTACAGATTGCACCTGAGACCCAGGCATGGCGGTACCAGAGAAATCCAGGAAGATTTTCCTCTAAAAAAAACTGATTTGAGAGGAGGTCTAGACAATGGTACTGAGGGGTCTCAGTGTGGTGAGGTTGAACCGCTGGGGCAAGAAGTGGTTGGATGGTTTCCCCTGATGATGAAATCAGTACAGAGAGGCTAAGCAAGTCTCTTGTTGCTGCATATGCCTCTGGGATAGTAGTCAGCAGCACTGATCGTTAGCTCCTCAGATGTCTCACAGGGGACAGCCTTAAGAGACCTGCCACAAGCTCCGGAGGCAAGAAACCCTCTCAATAGGCAAAGCTCTTGGGGTGTCTCCTTCTGCCACACAGTTTGCAGAGTTCTTGACCCTATCTTGACTCAGAAGCAAGATGGAAGAACGAGACACTAAGCCTGAGGAAGGTCCATCTCTCTTCTTTGGTACCAGGGATTGGGACCATAGAGCTACAGATACATCTGGTGGAGTACTCTACCAGTGCTGAAGTACTTGGGGCTCTCTCCTCATCTGATGATTGAAATTGCTGCATCCATAAGCAAGCACTTCAGCCTCACTGCTGTATTCGTCTTGTAGTGGGGTTTGAAGCACTTGCAGATGTGAAACTTTTCACTAATATGGACCTCACCCATGTACTTCAGGCAGGTCAGATGAGGATCACTGACAGTCATGAGCTTTGAGCATATCCCTCAGGACTTGAACCCTGGGGAGTGAAGCATCCTTCCCTTTCCTAGGCTGGTTCTAAATGAAAAGAAATGGTCCCAAAGGACACAAAAAAGGAAAACCTACCACTAATTTACTCAACGAACCAACTAACAACAATTAACTGCAACTATTTACAGAAAGGTGAGGGAAGTACTTGAATAATGTAGTCTGAGATCATTCCAACATCCATCACAGGCAGTAAATAGGAGCTGAGGGAGGCCGGGGGCAGCTCCACACCATTATACCAGGGCATAGTGGTGCATAGCAACTGAGAGCGCTAAAGCCATCCTGATGGGTACTGCTGATGGAAAAAAAATCTGACACCTGTGCACAAGGCATGCACATGCCTACAGTAGAATGGATATCTGCAATCACTCAAAGAATATTCACAGGAAAGTGCTGAAGGTTAACTTTGTGAACACAGAAGAGGTTCCATCTCAGACCATGAAGTGATACAAAGGAATCGTAGAGGCGACTTATAAACAGAACCCCTTACACCTTCAGGTCGGAGCACAAGGAAGTGAAGTGGGTAGGTACACAACACCACACACTGCTAGCAACAATTTTCAAGGCTCAGGCTGTACTCAGAGTGGAATACACATAGGGACCAGTGCTTGATCCAAACATCAGTTTTTGTTGTTGTTTGATAATTTGTCAATCAGTCACATGAACTCACTTTTTTAATATGTCACTAAAAACTTTGTTTGCAATTCATTAATAGAGAACTATAGAGCTTATGAAAGAGTTACGCTATTCTTTCAGTGTAAAGTTCTTTAAAAATCTTATTTCTTAAGTTTAACAGAGAATGAATCAGTTACAGCTTACAATGGACGATTTTAACCAATAAATCATTCAGAATTTTTCTGCAGCATCACCAACTTCATTTCCTATACTGTTCTTCCAAACGTGTTAAAATTTATGATTCATTATTGTCCAAACTGTAATTTTGTAGAAACAACTTATAATTACCTGGTTATCTTGTTTTCCAAAGAAATTACAGTAATTCAAGCAGCAGAGGGCTTAAGCAGTAAACAACAATATTACTAAAGTAATTACAATAGCATAGATACAAAAAACAGACCATGCACTTACTGAAGATCTAATATTATGCATTCTTTTGGAAAGAAATTCCATTTTAACACAACAATGATCTCTCAGAAATAATTATACAGGAATTACAGAGTACTGCCAATCAATTTTGCCACTCTGAATTGATGGAAATATTAATACATTATCATTCATTATGATGATTCCATCATCATTTGATGTTCCTTGTGGCTTTAATTTTCTGTAAAGCAATTATATAACATGGGTCCCCATTACCTGGTACATCATAGCAACTGTGCAGTACCTCAGAACCCCACTGAAGCTCCTCTTTTAGTTTTTCTTCTTTTGATAACTATATAAATCAAAATCTTCTGTGGGTATCAGATAGCTTAAGACACTGATTATGGGATGTGAAGTCTTCCACCTCTGACTTATCAGTTTAAAACTAACCCAAGTCAGTAGTTATCTAAAGTTATCACTATCTAATATCCCACAGTGGCCTGTATGAAATAAGTCTCAGTATAGTTGTTGACTGAAAAGTGCTCAGAATATAAAATGGTGTTTTCCATTCTATATACCCATGTAACTGTCATTTATTTTTGTACTTAGAAAAAGGAAAAGGAAAACCCTCACACATACTAAAAAAGGAAAAAGAAAAACAAAATAATGATTTTTAATGGCTTTTTACTTGGGTTTGAGCCTTCAGGATATGCTTCAGTCACTTTTTCAAGCTTTTCTCCACAGCCTGAAGCCAATAAATTATAATATCATCATATATATATATATATATATATATATATATACTATATATATATATATAAAAACACACACACACATATATATATATAAACACACACACACATATATATATAAACACACACACACACATATACATA